>JAYMSU010000321.1:0-15123 GCA_036897765.1 Erodium chrysanthum | reverse complement strand
AAAGGGAGTGAATTGGTAGGTAATGTGATGATCCTATCCACAAACCATATCAAAACCTAATTGGAAGTAGCAGGCGAAATAGTTATAGGACCATAACCCACACATCTAAAGATAGACCCAAAAACCAGAAGCACACAAAAAACCCAAACCCCTCTCTCTCTCTCTCTCTCTCTCCTTCAGACTCAGTTTTATAACATTGATTTCAAAAACCTCTCCTTATTGTCCCTTCTCTCTCTCTCATAAATATTTGAATTTCACTTTCCGAATCTGAAACCCAGGAATCAACCGCTCCTTTCTCTCTGTAGACTCTCACTACTATCGTTCTCTCTCTACCCTCTAACCAAACCCTACTGCTCCTCTCTACCAAATTCGGGTCGCGTTGGATTCACGCCTCTCTCTACATTGGGCTCTTTCTGCAATCGGGATCCACCGCCAGACCTTATACTTCTTCTTCTTCTCTGTTTCGGGTCAGTTTTCGGAGGAAAGCAGAGGAGGAGAGCAGCTACAACAATATTACAATTACAATGAGGAAAGGAGCGAAGAGGAAGGCGAAGACCCAGACAGAAGACAATCACAAGGAACCTAGCAAAGCTGCTCCTAAAGCTAAGCGGGCCAAGCCAGCCAAGGCTGAACAGCCCGAGCCCGAGTACTTCGAAGACAAGCGTAACTTGGTATCTTCTTGTTCTTATGGATTACTAGGCTGTGCTTGTTGGTTTTTTCTTGATTGTTGTATATGGCCGATTTATTTGTTGTTTTGTGGTTTTATTTTGTATGGGTAGCGTATCTTTTCTCAATTTATGTTCATTTTTTTTAATGTCAATTACTGGTTAGGAGATACCCATTTGTGTGAAACCAGTTTTTCTTTTCCCAGCACATTATGCTGCATCGTGTCGGTAGATTCGGATTCATGTGTTTTTTGTGTGAAAAGTGAACTATTGTTCTGCATTTGTGACGGTTTCATATATTTGTAATGCAGGAAGACCTATGGAAGGAAGTATTCCCAGTTGGTACAGAGGTTTGCTTAAAATTCTCACTCTTGGTCATTGTAATTACATTTTTTTTGTTCTATTATTGCTGTTTTGCTTAAGAAGTCATGTTGTTGTATTTTTAATTTATGGCAGTGGGATCAACTAGATTTGGTCTACCAATTCAAGTGGGATTTCTCCAATCTTGAAGTGAGTGGAACAGCCATATCTTTGCCTCCTTCACCCTTGTCCTATTCATTGCTGTTTACTTTTGTTGTCATAGATGTAGTTTACAAGGTCAATTAGATCTAACTGTGCTTAAAGTAATTTCTCTAATCATGGTCAGAATGCATTTGAGGAGGGTGGAAAACTATACGGGGAGAAAGTTTATCTCTTCGGCTGTACTGAACGTAAGCAGCTTATCATACTTTGGTCCCTTATTTACAGGGGTGCTTCATCTTTATCGTTGACTAGTACACATTTCTTTTTTGTTAGTATTTCTCGTATTTTGAGTGTTCATTTTTGTTTTGTTCTGCAGCTCAATTGGTCCCCGTTAAAGGTCTAAACAAAGTTATCTGCATACCTGTGGTTGTGGCTGTAAGTTGGTGACCCGTGACAGTAGTTGCTTTTAGATATTCCTCTCATTGAATTGATATATGCTTTGTTGGATGCAATGGTAATTATGAAAAATTTGTTTGGTTTAGTTTTGCATGTATCAAGACTGCCTTATATCATTATAATTCTAGCTAAAACTTCACTTTTATTCTGCTTCCATTCTAATACAATTATACTTGCTTTTGAAATTACACTTGCTGCCATGTAGCCTTGGAAGTAATCAGTTGATTTTAGCACTTCAGCACTTCCTGAGATGTATGAGTTGGTTGGGTTCGTGTTTTGAATGATGAATAAGATGAAGTGGCAGTTCAAGCTGCACTATTTTCTGAAATTTCAATCCAAAATTACATATGAGTTTTGCATGCTTCCCATGAACTTTACTGTATGCTATGTTATTCATCATCTTTGAACAACATGATTCACCTGCACTATTAAAATCTCCTGCACTGGATTCTATTTGGAATTTCTATTTAATTGGATTAGTAATTTATTTTGAACGTGATTCAAGTTCTATTTTCAGACCATGTAGATATGAACTGTGTACATGCCTGTGTTTTTTTTACTTTTCTTACATACATGGTTTGATTGTTTGTGTATTGTTTTGCCAGTAACTCAATTGTCAGCTTTACTATTGTTGATATAACTTAATTACTCAAGTTAGTTTTCCTTAAGAAACATTTTGTTAATTTCATTCTCATGGTTTTCATGTTTTACAGGTTGTATCTCCTTTCCCTCCTTCTGATAAGATAGGCATTAACTCAGTTCAAAGGGAGGCTGAAGAGATTGTTCCCATGAAGCAAATGAAAATGGACTGGGTTCCATATATTCCACTGGAGAATAGGTACATAATCCTTTATTACATTAGAGTTGTTATTTGGACTGATGTCATAGGAAATTTAGTAATGCATGTCTTCATGTTCTGTCGGTTCTTACATTATTATTTTGTGTTTTATACAGAGACAGCCAAGTTGATAGACTGAAATCTCAGATATATATATTGAGCTGCACTCAAAGAAGGTACCATGCAGTTCTCGTACCCTCTGATTTTAGCCTTCACCATCCAATACTTCCTTGGTTCTATGATTATGTCTTCTCTGAAAAAACCTTATTTTTTGGATGATCTAATAACTGCTTTCACGCCCACCCACCTAATCAGAACACATAGGTGACCATGTCCTTTTTGCAGTTCTTACCATGACCAAGGAGGCATAGGGAATTTAAAATTAAAATGTGCTTATTATGTATTGAAGTATGTTATAGGTTTTCAGATTAGTGTCAGGTCAATGTCTGTTTGATCTCTTTGGTTGTTGATAGAATTTCTATCAGTTAATTATTATGGGGCATTGTTCATATAGCCCTTTTTTTATATATAAAACATTGTTCGTATAGCTAGTGGCACCTGTTTAGATATTTGTTTGTTGATAGTCGGACAAGGGTTCCCTTATCATTGGTTATTCCAATTATTAGTATTATATTTATTGCTCATTTTGTGGAGTATCCTTAGGTTGACTATGCATTCATTCAGAGGGGCATATATTCGTTTTGTCCTGGAGTTAAATGATTTACTTTATTTGTTGTAGTCTAGTTAGTACTGCATATGTGCTCTTTGTATTACCATTTCTGGTTTTCATGCTTGTTTTTTTTTATGAAATGATCTAATAACTACTTGTAAATCATTTCCCTGTTCATCTTGATTTTTTGTTTTCTTCTGATTAGAAATTGCACACGGACATATCTAATGTTTTCAGTAGCAAGTTGCCTCTCCTAGTTTGGTTTCCAAGTCAACTTACATAGATGCAACCTGAATAGTTTATTTAACAATGTCTTGCATATCCATTCCCTATGTAATGCCTAAACCGTATCACATCAATTACTTGCATATAAACTTAGTTCATATTCGAACTCTAATTCCAATCTACACTTCTATTTGTTGCTCTCGCAATTTCAAAAAAAATAAATTTGGGTTTAGATGGTGCTTAATCTTTGCATGAGCTTTTGTAGAATGATCCAATATTTGTATTGCCATATGCTTGAAGTTTCATTGATGCTTTTATGTGATGTTTATTTGCTAGATGGATTTTTAATTTTTATATAAACTACTTATGACCACTTATGCATGCTAATTTATTGTTGTTTTTTGTAGGGCTGCTTTGAAGCATTTGAAAATAGAAAGGGTTAAGAAATATGAATACTGCCTCCCATGTAAGTAATCCATGTTTTTTTAGATGTTCAAATGGGTGGAATCCATATCATGTTCTTTCTAGATGATGACAAGATGAACTTTTTGTAACTACTGAGTTTAGAAAAGGAAGAACCATGGTTTTTCTTTAAGTAATTGCTTGATGTTAAAATTACATTTCGATTATACTGTACTGGTGTCCTGAGGTGCTTTTGTCATCAACAGATTTCTATCAGCCTTTCAAGGAAGACGAGCTTGAACAAAGCACAGAGGTTCAAATTATTTACCCATCAGAACCAAAACCGGTATGGTTATAGAATGTTTTCAATATGAACCAGCTGAGCTGGGTTAAGAAATTCAAATTTATTGACCCTATATGCTGGGGATGTTTAGGGAACATCTTTTTTATATAATTAAAAGTCCCTCTTGATGCGTTTTGTGTAATTTCTTGAGTTTTAAAAGTCAGTTTAACCTGATATCTGTATGAAACCATATTAAAGACTTTTTAAGAAGACATAGGTAGCCTTTTAGTTTGTGAAATACACTAATGTACTAGTAAATGCCTTAAATTTCAATTTTTTTTTGTAGATTTCTTGGTAGATTTATGTAACCTATCCTGTCAGATTTGGTAATTTACTCCATTTGATACTTATTGATCTTAACCAAACAACGATTACCTTCTAAAGCTGCTGTAAGACAGCCATGCTAATAAGCTTCTGAATAACTTACTCGTAACAACTTTTATTCAGCGTCCTTCAAAATTCTGTCTGTCCTAAATGACGCTTGTTGTGGGGATTGTATGCATTTTCATAGTTTTATCTCTTGACTTCAATATTTTGGGTATGTGCAGATTTTCTGTGAATTCGATTGGGAATTGGATGAGCTTGAGGTACATAATCAACTATTTGTTTCTATTTGTGATATAAATTGATTTTTATTTCTTTTTCCTGTTGGGTTATATAGCTTTATTGTCTTCCCATTTTCTGGTATCTCTATTATTTTCTTCTTGCCAATTCTCTTATATATTAATACATTTGCTTATATAAAAACAAAGGTGGACATTTTCTGGTAAGTTGTGAATTGTGAAGATTGGATCTTGCCCCTCAGTGCGTATGGCCCTTGATCATTTTATAGTTCATGTGTGAAATTGATTTTTCTTTTTCCCTTGCCTTGATCTTTTGCAACTTTTTCAATAGGGATCTTTATTTTTTACAACAGGGATTTTAATATGCACTAGTTTTTGAATTGGGATTAGGATTGTGAGAAGTTACTGTGGGAAAAGTCTGTTTCTCTTTTATCTGAATCTTCATCTATTTGAAATGGAATCAGTACTGATGTGCATGTATTCATCTTCAGGAATTCACCACAAATTTGATCAAAGAGGAGGAACTAACTGAAGATCAGAAGGACGCCTTCACGGTATCAATGAACAAGAGAATTCTTGTAACTCTTTTCTTTTCCATGTTTTGTTCCATTAATTGATATGATGCGTGTTTAGGATTTTGTCAAGGAGAAAGTTAGAGAAGCAAAGAAAGCTAATAGAGAGGTAATATGTCAGACATTAGTTATCGGTTGCACTTAGGTTCTGAAACCCGTAGTTAGTTATGAGTTATATACTAATTGGCACTGGCATCCTGTAGGCAAGGCAAGCACGGAAAAAGGCCATTGAGGAAATGAGTGAGGAAACCAAAAAGGCTTTTGAGACTATGAAGTTCTACAAATTCTATCCTGTGCATACCCCGGACACACCTGATGTTTCCAATGTGAAGGTAAAAAAAATAGATATGAGCATCGTTTTGCAATAGTCTACAACTTTGATTTCTGATCATTTTCAAAACATATTTGTCATATTAACATCTCATTGATGATGTTTACCTTTTTTTTTGGAATTACTTGACTTGGTCTACCTAACGGTCCTAACCAGTGGAAACTGTTTACTGATTAATTCATATTTCCCTTGCAGTCCCCATTCATAAACAGATACTACGGAAAGGCTCATGAAGTTCTGTGATGGTGCAGCCAAAAGGGGTCTCTGAAGCTTTATCTAAAAGCCAAGGAATGTTGTAATGGTCAAGAATTTGTTCATCAAGAAAGAATGAAGGTTGTGAGGCAAAGCCTTGGTGCCTCGGGCCATTTTTTAAGCACCGTTGGTGTTTGGGAATGGAGATGTAAAACTGGTAGTTGTAGAATTGATAGACAATCTGAGGATATGTAAGATACATCATGGAGGCTTTTGGTTTTTCATGAGCTGCTGGAATTTCAGGGGCTCTGAGTATGTTAGGGATGGATGCCATATGACTAGAAATTTGATTCTACAGATGATATATGAATGACAAAGTAGCTTATATTTTGCTGTGTCCATAGCTTTTAATAACTACAGTGCAATCATACTCCTTACAGTTTGTTTCCAGTAGATGATGAGAGATTCAATTTCATTTGTTTTATAATTAAACAGCATTCGGTGGTCACTGAGGGACAAAGACTGCACTCATCCCCACCAACGTGGGGTTTGAGACAAGGCGATCTACTATCACCATATCTATGCAAATTATGTGCAAAGGGACTATCACGTTTACCGGGACAGGCAGGAGAGCACATTTGAACGTGGATGTGGCAGTATTTTCGACTTCCAGAGAGGGGGCCTAGATATGTTATGTTGAGATAACCTAGGTACATTTATTGATGCCCGCTGGCCGGTGATCAACGGAGTGTAAGATCCAGATGCATTAGAAGCACTTGGCATACACGAGGCTTTGAGTTGGATGACAGAGTTGATATTGAATCAGATTGTCAAAGTGTGGTGCAGACAATAAATGACAACCAAGAGTTCTTGTCCCATATAAGCCTTATAATTTCAAAATGTAAACACTTGCTAATAGTGTGTCAACTTGTGTCTTTAACTTTTGAACATAGCAGCTCTGTTAGGGAAACTTGTTCATGTACTGACTGGCAGTGGAGTGATCAAGTCCATGATCATCTTCAATCTATCTTGTGTTTGAAGTAATGCAATAAAGAAATATCCATTCTAAAACAAACAGTATTATATAACTTTTATGTTAAAGAGAATATCTGTAATATATTTTTCACTAAGGATATACAACAAAGTGAATACAAAACCATACAATCCAAAATGATATTCAAGTTGAAAACATGAAATTTGCATTTATTACATAATAACTTATGCATACAATAGCTCCAAAATACATCACCAACCCATCCACTCAGATGCTAAATAACTATAACCCAAAACGTCAAAGAAGACCCTTTAATTACCATAACACAAATACCAACAATAATAACTTAAACCGAAAGCTATTCAGCTAAGTAGATTGATACACAGAAGAGCAAACTACATTTCACACACAAGTCAATAAATAGACTGATGAGATGAGAACTTGAACCTTCAATCATCAGTAGTAACTGACAGAGTTTGTGGTGTGAGCTGAAAGAAGTGAGCTTTCCATTCGCCAATGCTTGCAAAGGGCATGAACCCACAGGACAGTGGTAGAAGCACAAGCACAGTCGCATAGAACATAGCTCGTCTACTCCAATACGGAAGTACCGGCTTGGGTTTTGTTTCTGTAGTTACATTGATAGGCCCGTGAAGGATGAAGAACAAGACAGGTGTGCACACATTTGATAGGAAATGCACCCCGCATTGAACTTCCCAATACACTAGCCAATGATTCCCACTCCCTCCCAACGTATCTACACAGATCTTCCCGGCAAAACCACAGAAAACTCCCAATAACAAGAGTATGAAAGTCACGGGTTTCGAATCTTTTGGCGTTGTTGAGCGCTGGAGAAGCATAAAAGCAACTAGAAGAATCATCAAGATTGCAAACACCATTTGGGTCACTACTTGAAACTGGCATCTTATGATCTGTAGCCCTGAGTTGAATGAAGTCATTGCCTTTGGCATCCACCAAGACTTCGATTCCTGGAAACATATATGTGATTAAGCAAATATAGGGAGTTGTTGAATAATGAAAGCAAAATAGGAGTCATTGCTTACTGTGTCTGAAGGTGTACAGGCTGCAGTGGCTTCAGCGATCCTTTTAAATGAAAAAACATATGCACCATAAAGAAGAGAGAAAGACATGATGAACAACCCAGCAACAAGAAGGTCTGTGCATTTCCTGTGCAGCTCAGAGTATCTCATGTCTTCTAATTGATTCTTGAATTTTCCAGCTTTAAATGATGCCTTTGACTCGTCCATTACTAATTTGGACCTTGCCAGATGGTTTGATTCATAATTGAGAGCCAGATGTGTCTCCTTCAGATTCAGTTTTCTCATGGAAAGACCAAGCTCCAACGTCTTAAGGTCATTAGAGCGAACTTGTTCTATAACAGATCTCTCCAAAGCACTAAACTCAGAGCCCAACGTGTTCGCAGAAACACTAGCTACTTGATTAATTTTGCCATGTAGCGCAAGCTCCATATTTGCTGGTTCTGTTATCACATTCTCTTCAACCTCTTCAACAGGATTCAAAGAACTCGAAGAACCTTCTTTGTTTGTACAGCCTCTTAGATTCCAACCTACATTTGATGTAGAACTCTCTGCATAACATCCTTCCCTTTCCATGAAACCCTTTTGCCCATGCAGTTGAAGCTCTCTCTTCCTACAAGCCACTCCTGAATGGCAATCTTTTACAGTATAGTTTCTTGTATAACAGCCTTCGTTGTTCATACATTCTCTCTTAGAAGAAGTTGTACCTGGTTTAGAAACTTCTGCATTATGGTGGCATGAGTGGGGTATTCCCTCATTTACAGAAGACTCATTGATCAATCGAAGAGTCTTCAAGGTGCTGCCAAATGATTTTTCAAAGTTTTTCACGAAAAAATCAAACTTATCACCAAAAACCTGTCACCAATTAGGAAGTCAAAACAAAAAGGTCATGCATACAACTTTAGCATCCAAGGGCCCAGACAGTTTACATGAAACTAGTATAGAGTTTATTACTGGCTTACATTGGCTAATGATTCTCTGACAGCTGAAGTGCAGATCTGCAAGTGAAGTTGATAAGTTTAATTAGTCTTTACTCTCAAGTTCCAAGAAAAATGTGAATCTATCAACAGGTACCCTATAGGAAGGCCTTTCACTCTTGCCATTACCAGTGAACTTCAATTCCAACAAATCCAATCACTTATTATTCCATAAATACAAAAAACAAAGCAAATTTGGTTCTTGATATTCATTGAATCTGCATTTGAAGTTATACTGGTGAATCAACAATCAAACTAGAGTATCTTAAGGCATAAGAAGCAAATAAATGGCACAATGATGCGTGTGCACAAAATGACGGAACACTGTCAAGAAGAAAACCAAAAAGATTGTAACTTTATGAGTGTCTTGTTCAAGGATTGGTATATTATTACCATGGAGAGATGATCCACTGACATCCTATTGTTTGCTGCCTCACTCTTCTCCAGAACCTAAAATCAACAATAAATAAAATAAAAGTTATTGCACTGAGTTTGAAAATTAAGCAGCATAAGGGTTAAATTAACTTGGACATGGTATTGCTTGCATCAAAAGACAACAAACACTAGTTAGCTAGAAAGGGTATAGTTTTACAAACAATGTGAAGCTAAACTGAGAGCCTTGCCATGAGGCAAATCTCAAGCAAATGTCTTGAGCCATATTCATATCAGATGCATGCCTCAATACTCAGTGCTGCCTCTGTGGCCAAGGCATCTACAAAGATTGAGGGGGCACTAAATCACTAATCTAAATACACACAGGAAAAGAGACACAACCTGAGCCCAGGTTAAAAAGCATGCAAATAAATTTCAACTCAAGATCGCAGGTCCAACCATTTTGAAAATAAACATCATATTAGAAAGAAGAAGAAAATTAGCGAATCATCAAAAGGAAAAAGCCGTACTTCACAGGTCCAAGGAAAATAAAGATTTCCATTTTAGACATGTCGGCATGAATTCATCTTACTTCCTGACATAAGAAGTCAAGAGTTGTTGTCACCCTTACAAACAACACCTCGCTACTGTTTCCTGAAATAGTATGTATGGAAGGAAGAGCCATGCATGATGAGAAAAAGAATCAGATATGGCTAACCTACGAAGGAGCATACCCTTGAAACCTTAAATTTTCAATACCATCCACCTCCAAACCAGGGACCTAACTCTAAAGCTAAATTGTGCCCAGATAATTGAGAATTATGGAAACTAATCATGGAAGGGTGGATTCTCTTACATATCTGGACAAAAACTTGACTCATTCAGTGCATAGATATATGTACTTAGAAGGATAAACAAAAACAAGGATAGAGAATGTAAGAATACAGCATTTTAACAGAAGTGGAAACTTAAATCCTTCACCAATACAGAAGTTCCCCGCACACCAAGCAAAGATACAAAAAAGCAACCTTTAGTCAGCCATCATATATGAATTCTGTTAAAAATTAGTCCACTAGCTGCATTTAGTTTAAAGGTAGCCCAATAACTACATTTGCTATTTCGTATTGGTTCAATGGTAATAGTTATATGTTGTGATTATGTGATCAGGAGATCAGTCATCCCTTCTTTCATTTTTTCTGAGCAAAAAAAAAAAAAAAAACTACATTTGCTATTTCTGTGCCTGACAATCTCAGCTACTTAACCTCAATACGAACTGGTATAATCTTCATAACCACATTCAAGTTAACTAATGCCCCATAACCAATGATAAAAATATGAAATTTATCAAATAATTCATACCCCATTGCCAAAATTTAAACCCTACATCCTCAAAAACCATTAAAACAACTAAAGGGAACATAACTATCTATCACCAATCACCAAAATGACAACTTTTTTGCGGAAAATCATAAACTTTCAACAAATTATCAGTCACAATCAACTCCAAAAAAGAGAAAACCACCAAAACCCTAAAATTAGTAATTTTAAACAAATACCCAATTCAACACCAGCATACCACAGTACCCAGAATAAAATGAACTGAATCAAACCTGAGTAATAACAGCAGCAAATGACATCCCCAGAGGAAGCGCCATAGCCTGCACGTCGGTGCCACTGTGGCGGACCCCACGGAGAAGGACCTTAGGCTTTCTGCGTTTTAAAGCCGTGCGCATTGTCTTCTGCGAAGAAGGGAGGGAAGGTGAAGAAGAGGAAGAGCAAAAATGAGCTGTTGCAGCAGGAAGTGGAGCAGAGTCATCTTCGGAGATCCACTTCTTTTTCTCCTTGATTGGTTTCTCCAGAGCGAGATTCGAATCAGTGAGGATGGGATCGGAGCAGCCGGCGACTATGGGCTCTTGAGAGGAGACGGAATTGGTTAATTGGATTGACAACAGAGCCGATGAAGGGTCGTCCATGGAACCAACAACAGAACAGAGTTCTGCTGGATTTTGAAATTTGAGAGAACCAAAACAACAAGGAAACAAATTTAAACTTAACAGAATAAAAACAGCGTGAAAGTTACGAGGAGGTGACAAAGAAAAAGAGAAAATTATCTGAACGTCTTTTCTTAAAAAAAAATTCTAATAATAATATTTTTAACGTTAATTTTAAAATTATGACGAAATATTCAAAATATGAAAATATCTTTACTCTTATGTGACTTTTCTAATTTTTGTCATTTTTCATTTGGGGTCTCTACCACTCTTTAACTGTTCGGATACAATTGGTCACAACGGTGAAGTACAGACACTGAATACTAATCCAATCCTGAAAAGTCGCGTACGATGTACATCCGCATCTGTATACATATGTCAGACTGACCATGGAAAGTATTGGAATCCGAACAAATCGGTTTGTTCCGAACATAATGGACATCCAAAAGACCCATCAGATCATTCCGATAAATGAATATTGTCCAGAGGAAGTCGATAACAACCATTATAAGTTAATTTGATCCCAATCATGCCTAGTTGGGGTGTAAAACGTGATCGGCCCTAAGTCCTATGTACAGTCACTGCTTCAACATTTGCACAGGCTTTCAAATTGAAGAATAAGCTAACACAATCAAGCGATTGATTTGATGACAGAAAAAAATTACACTTGAAAATTTTATTGACTTTTCAATACACTACAAGTATAAACACATCTAACTATGAATTTCGGACAAACTCTCTAGTCTCTATATTATGATGACTCTTGACATGTACAGCGTCTCCATTCCCCTCAACTCTGGAATAATGTCAAGCAGTTTAGATTACAATATGTGCTGTTTACTTTACAACACCACCTCAAGGAAGCAGCGTCCTGCTGCTGGAGTATACTTTTAACCTTGTAATGTGCTACGCTGGCTCGCGACCACGAGTGGCCCAAAGGGAACTCAAAGCTCGGAGGCGCTGGAAGTACTCTCCCAAGGCAAGAAGGCAGCGAGCTGTCTGGTATATGGTAAGGATACGGGCCATCTGCTGCAGAGCTTCTTGACGAAGATGATCCGCCTGTTGTACACATTGTATGCAATGTGATCAGAGATAATATCAATTCTAAAATTATTTATTTCTCGATTACTACATAGAGTTAAGGTCAAGGGCATTTTCGTCATTTTTTGACGAGTTATGCAATTTCTTGAAAATATCGTTTTAAAATTGAGGATAATCATATACGAAAGACGTATAATACGCAATAGCTATCTGCAATCAACTCGACAACATTTTATGACAGCTTAAAATTTGTTACCTGAGTGGCGAATGCAACAAGCGCTTCCAACTTATCCATTGCAGTAGCTATCTGTGGAGTGTAATTTCCTTCTCCTAGTTGCCCCCCTGCGATTGTCTCAGCTACATTTAGCTGGAGTTTATCCATACCTTGGGAAAGAGCATCTTCAGCTTGCTGACAAGACTGTTTAAGATTATAAACATCCAATAGTTGTTGGTCTGACAGTGAATCAAGCTGTGGCAGAAGAACCTGTAGTAGTCAACAAAAATTATGAACAGTTCCCGATTTATATCAACAAAACGGTGATGAAGGCTCTTTCATAGTCAAGCAATAACGGAAACCTTAAGAAGCTCTGAAGGACGGAACCCCCCAATCCAAAAGAAAAAGCGTTCGGATGGTGTTTTCCACAACCCTGATATCAGATAGAAGACATCTACTTTTGCAGCTGTTGCTTTCATGTTGAAAAGCTCAAAATAGTGGTTCATGCAATTCTCAACAAGTAGGTCAAGTTGTGTATGACTTGTATTGTCATTCAAAACTGTTCTCAGCTCGTGAATCTGCCTATCTTGTTCTATCACCCATTGTCCATACTCCATTTCAAATGCAGCTATTCCTGCATGATCATCAGTGTTGGTTGGTTGGAAAAACATAAATATTTTTCCTCTTTTTTCATTGAACATTATTAACGATATGATTTGCAACATTTTTAGTAATGAATTACAGAAATGCAACAAAAGACCTGAGTTTGCAGGAGCAGAGAACCCTGGATGGCTAGTTTCTAATCCAGTGCTGGTGTATTGACCCTGCAATTAAGCAATAATTGATTAAATAATTTGTAAATAAAGCCTCGAGTCAATATTAATTCAGTTTAGCACATGCAAGAAAAAAGATAGTATTCTCAATCTCCACACCTGGTGTCTTGCTCGCTCAAGCTCTTGCTCCAACTGAACCAACTTAATCCTGCTTGATTCTAACTGCTTAACATACGCCTGTAGAGCAAAATTCAAATCATGTTCATGTTAAATGGACTGTGAAAGGTGAAAGCATCTGTTAAATTCATGATTCCAACCACCTTTTTTCTCAACCGGCTTTTACGAGCAGCCTCACGGTTCTGTGCAAGACGCCTCTTCACCTGTTCATTATGATAATCAAAGTTGTAAGAAACTCAAAACACAAAACATCAGTAAGCCTCATAAAGTCTTTTAAAAAGGATTGAGGAACTAAAACTCACTACCTTTCAAAGACAAAAACAGAAAAGGAACAACAGCTGAAGATTTTTTTTTTTTTTGAGGTACAGCTGAAGATTATTAATTGAGAGAAGTAGATGAGCTGACTGACAAGAATTCTTACCTTATCAGTAGGTTGCGATGTCTCTTGATCATATTTGTTCGAGTGCCCTTGAGTTCCATGTGAAGTATCCTCTGACTAGAGTATGAAATCATATATACAAAGAATTAGCAAAGCAATTAGAAATTTCACCTGATTATCTAGTTTTGTGTCCACCTCTAGAATCATGGATGCAGACATGTTTACATTTCCATGGCTCTTGAAATTGTCAGTCCATGTGTTGATTTGGTGCACTGGCTCATACATACTTATCCTTCTTGAAGTGATGAAATGAGTAGATGGAGAGTTCATACTGTTGGACCTGGCAAAAGAGAAAACTAACAGACTTTCAACAAAGATGATGAAGCACGAAGACACACCAGAGCTAAGAGGGTTGAAATAGTCGGTTAAAAGGGCATAAAATAGAAGAAAACTATGAAACAAGAATAAAATAGATCGGAGTTCATCAATTTATTTGACAGAAAGGCAGTTCAAAACTATGAATTTCCAGAAAAGTTTATCAACCACCTGAAACTTTCCAAAAACCTATCCAAACTGATAAATCATGAAGAATGTTCTGAGAATTTGTTAACCATTAATTATGCAAAGACAGTTTGTCTAAAAGAGAACAAAAAAAGAAAGTGTTGCTACTTTCTGTACAACTCACTTAGCAGCAGCCATGAGAGTGAAAATTCCCACTGTTAAGGAATAACAGCCAATATAATCTTCACTGTCTAGAAGTTAGATATAATTCCAATGTTATTCAAATGCAGCAAGGAGGACTCATTAAGGAGATAGAAAAGAAACTCGAGTTAAACTATTTAAATCCATATCTCTATCCACTATTTCCCCTCAGAACAGCATATGGTGTGCTGGAAGTAATTTTAGTGGCTAGTACACTAGCTTCAAGGAAGCAAAAGTAACATCATAAGAACACATCACATATTCCACAATTTTACAATCTTTGACTATAATTTTAAAATAAAACCAAGACAAGATGAAGATGGCAATAATCCCAGCAAGAATAATGCAAAGAAAGTATAAACACATTTAAGCCACATCAAAGTGTATATATAAGGTATAACATACAAAAAGACCGTGTAGCTGATGTAATAACCACACCCAAGCTGGTGAAACAAAGGGAACAAGACTCCCACCATTGTAGGGCGTAGAGTGAGGAGAGTCATTTACTTGTGTATGGTACTTTCTCTGCTGGGCTACGGGCGGGCTTTTTCCCAGAGGTTTCTATTGTCCCTTGTACACAAGTTGACAAACAATAGCAACCCTTGTTCTACTGTGAACGCAAGCCCGGTCGAAGAACCGGGAGGGCTAATAGCGTGAATGCTCTTTGAATGGATTAGAAGGTCCATACATTGCTCCTGTACCTTGTTGTGATTCATGTTGAAGCATATA
>JAYMSU010000320.1:0-15126 GCA_036897765.1 Erodium chrysanthum | reverse complement strand
AACTCGATTATAACAAACTCGAACCGAATATTTAACGAATCGAGTTCGAACCGACTCATTAAGATTCGTTCAACCCTAACAATAGGTAAAGAATGTTATTTTCCATATAATTTAATATAGATGGTTCACTTTTGATGATTAGGTATAGAATTTATTCAGTTAAGTACTTCTACCACATATATAATGGACGATTACATATCAAATCAGAATAAAATATATATTTTGAATTTGAAATTGGAACTGGAACTGGAACTGGACAAATGCTTCCAATAAAATATCTCTCTGTCTGCTACAAATTAAGAGGATGATATTTATAATCATCCGTGAGTAATAATTGATGTAAAAAAAGAATACTATTCCGAATTTTACCTGTATGTTAAGCTTTCTAGGACAATTTTTAAATGGCCTTGCAATTGCAAGATCAGTCCACATGATGAATGATCGTATCTGTCGGAGACTTTTGTCATATTCAAGCAGCAATCCAAGAAGCTTGTGATAATATTATATAATTTGCAACTCGTGATCAACAAATAAAAATAACTTGCACCTGCTGATGATTTGGAATATTATGATAACATGTTGCAATTTAAGAACGTTTCAAACCCTAGCTGCATGTCAAGAAATATTAATTTTCGACCAATATCGTGAGAATTAAAACTCATTTAGGCTTTGATACTGTTCATTAACATTTCATGGAATATGCAAGAACTAGACGATCGAGAACAATTTGCAATAATCCGTGTACATAAAACAAGCTTGTAATTGATATGATTTCCATAATACGATTCCTTGTTACAAGCTGATAATAATGTTGGGAGCTAGCGAAATAATAATGTACAACTTAACGCACCATTTAGCAAGGCAGTGCGCGCATGGACTTAGTTGTGGAGGGAATGGCCAACGCCAGGGCTGTGCCCGGGCGTTGTGGGTCGAAAAGCATCCACGGTTAAGCCTTCGCTATCTTTGATCCCACGAGGAAAATGCCTCCGGCGTGACACGCTCTTTCTAATAGGTCTCGAGTTGCCACGAGGAGGACTCGAACATGTGACACAGCTCAACTTCTTTCTCGTTCGCAAAGTTCTTCCTTGGATGCAAACGAGTTCATGTGTTGTTAGCATTAGTAGGAAAAAGAAGCAAGTGTAGAGAGATTTATGGGCCATTGTTGGATAGAAAAAGAGAATAAGGCTTTTGAGAGGGAGAGAGAGATGTTGAAGGTTGGTGATAGTTAGAAGTTGTGGGTTGAAAGGGTATTTAAGGAGCTGAAAAGGCAACCCTAGCAACCATGTGGGTGCCCCCAAACATGAAGGAAGATTCCATATGCAATGTGCTCTAATTTCTGTAAATTAAAATTGAAATAAAATTAGAGATCGGAGATGAATTAACTAAAGAATGGTCAAGAGGACAGCAGCTGTTATGTCCACACCCGCACGATTTGTCCAACTTAAAGCCCTAGACTCAAGAATCGCTGTCCACATACAAGAAATCTAAGATTTATTGCACCTCTAACCATATATATAAAATGCATTTTACTTGTAATCATCCTACATTACAGACTCCATAACATTATAGACATATCTCGTGTATCGCCTAACGATTAGAGTAGATCATCGTCATTATAGGTGTCGAGCGAAACCCTACGACTCAAGATCCGTATGCGAATCTCGACGTATCTGGATGATTGAAGACAAACAGTGTATCATGACGCACACATGAGATAACCCAAGATAACCAAACACATGCAAATCACAGATAACTCACTTTATTGTCCTCATCAAGATTTGAACCCAAGTGGCTAAGAGCAATAACTCTCTAAACCACTGGACTAACCCTGATGGGTATCTACATTCTAATTAATGACGTGCTCTTGAATTTCTAGATACCAAGACTTAAGTAATTAGATTGAAACGAAATATAGCAATATTTGTTTGTTTAATTGGTCAAGTTCTTGAACTTAGACATAAATCTAAGTTCAAGCTCTAGTAGCAGTACTCACTCATTAATTATTTCTTTTCACCATTCTATTGGTTTTTTTGTACTGCTCTTTGGATGTGATCTCTTTCTCTCCATTCAGCTTTCCGTTTGGCCTCTCTCAAAGACGGGGTCACAAAAATAGACCAAATATTTTGATACACTTGATTTAATAATTTAGAAAAAAGAAATTGAGACGAAATATAATAAATATGATGAGTTGTCATTTGATAGTCAATTCTATATTTGACCTCTCCTCATCAATGTCATCATAGTTAATGGGATTTGAACTCACATGCATCTTTGAGGTTCAGTTAAGAGGGTATATGCATGGTATATAATAAAGTAAAATACTCATATATTCATAAAAAAATACATGCAAGTACAAGATATATTAATTATACTATAACAATTGTTTAAGTTATATGATATATATTGAACAAGTTGGTACTTAGATGTTGAAGCACGTGATCGGACAAGAAAGTAGGGATCGAGGCCTTCCTTCTGCACTAATATTAACCACAAACATAGAACTTCATTAATTGTTACCTAAACCAGTGGTCATGGCCAATGGAATGGCTTAATTAATAATACATAGTCCAAAATTAACTAATAACATGCATGAGAGAGTTGCATATCTAGCTGCATTAGATTCTTGGTGTCCGTAGCTTTTCGAATTCTGGGGCTGTTCTTGGTTACAACTGTAAAAGAGGCAAGGCGTGCACATGGACATCTTTCTGAGCATGTCTCTTTACTCTGATTCTCTTTGTCGTCGTCGACAACTTGTAACAGGTATGCATCAAAAAGTTCTGATTTCAGGCATGCACTGCTCTTACCAGGAATCTAGCCCCTATACCCTACACCCTACTTCTGTACAATGTATACATATTTTTGTATATTTGATTCCACAGCATCTACACAGTTTCTTCTTAACAATTGCGGCTGCTATAGTTAATTATCATTTTGTTCATTTATAGGGGTAACTGCAATATCATACCAGTTTCCACCTTTCATTGGTATAGTTAATTATCATTTTGTTCATTTATAGGGGTAACTGTAATAACATACCAGTTTCCACCTTTCATTTGCAGAAACTGACATTTCATGCCAAAAACATACGATAATCTTTCATAAATTAATAAAAAAAATTATATATTTCGTTAATTTGGATGAAAGAGTTTATAACTTTTTTTAAATACCTAAGCTACCCCTGTAAACCCTAAAACCAAAAATCCTAAAATTAAACCCCAAAACTAAACACTAAAACTAAACCCCAAAACAAAAACTCTAAATTAAACCCTAAATGGATGGATTGTGAGGGATATTTTAGACATTTGATATGTAAAAGTTGTTAGAGCTAGAGTTAAAAGATGAAGTCAATAGTATTTTGCTAATTTATGAAATGTCACCGTGTGTGGCAAGAAAGGTCGTTCAGTGGGTGTTTCTGCAAATGAAATGTCAAAGTTTTTATAATTTTCCCTTATTTATAATATGTTTTTACCATGATGTCTTTTGACTTAATTGAGGGGTTGGGGTCGATCAGCTCCTCATATGTCGTCATTTTGAATAAATTTTTTTTTGAGAATCATGGGTTCTTTGAAGAAGATTTGTATAAAATATCATCTGACAGTACCATTGTATGGTGAGAGTTGAAGTAATGAGCACCACAAGCAAGTGTTGCAAGGACTATATATGCCAAGGGTCTGGCCAAAGCAGGCCAGACAGCATCCTACTATACCGCGTAAGGGATTTAATATTGGTTTTGTTATATCACCTTCTTTCTTGATGCAAAATAAAGCCTGCATGTGTAACATGGCCAAGGAGAGGCAATGGTTGCCAAATATTGTGGAAGATTCATCCTGTTTATTCTCTCTTTTAAAACCCAAAGTTAATTTCAGATTCGGAGATATATATATATATATATTTCACGTAAAAAAAATATCGAGTTACAAAGTATATATATATATAATCATCTATTGAAACTGTAGTAAAATAAAATGGAACCGACTCATTTAGTCTCTTAATTATGCAGACCAGCTGCCTGCCCAATATTTAGGTAATATTGTCCATCTTCCTCTGTGTCCAACTTTATGGTTACTTTTGGTTTGTAGTGGGTTTGTTAGATGTTATTCATGTTTATGGAAGATTTAGGTGTTTTGAATGCAAGACTAAGGTTTTGTAGTTAGGGTTTTAATTTGTGTTGTTTAAGTCGTGTAATTTTAGAACCTAAATCAATTTGTTAAAAAATCCAGTCGGGTAACTTGTTAAATATTCATATATAGTGGATTGTATGAGAAAATGGTTTGAATAAAATCATTTTTCTCATAAATTAATAAATTATCATTGACTCAATATTAATTTTTGTGAATAAAAAATAATATACCCATTTGAAGGAGGACAAAACGTCTCAATAGCCTGTTTATTCAAAAGTGGGGGTAGTCTCGAAAATAAGAAAATGATAAGTATGATATTAAAAGAGATATATCTTTCAGGATAAAGAATAGACAAAAAGATACTTCAAACATACTGACCCAATTTTCTGTATACTACGTATTGTTAACCGTCTAACCTAATAATCTAGAACATTATTAACGTAAGATATATATCGACTTATTTTGAAGTATATGTTTCTCCCTTGAGAGATCTACATTATGTACATCTCAACTACTAAGAGAATTACATTGTTGACTTGTAGATTTTGGGACGAAAGTGTGTGTGCGTTGGTCTTTTCAATTCTAGGTCTTTTACAATCTTTTTAACACCCTATTGAGTGCAGCTTAGCGAATGCAAGTAGATATATAGTCTCAAACATAATTTGTATGCATCTGAAAATTTTCAATGAAATGGCATGTAAAGTAAATTTCAATACTCTTTTAAATATCTAGGAATAGAATAAAGTCCTTCATTGGCTTTTCTTGTTGGGAAACTTTTCGTCCTCGTTGAGTTCAAAAGAATGCCATTATTTTCTTTTGAGTCTAAAAAATTAATTGAATGGTTAGTCTGTCCTTTACCCTAAGTGGAAATAGTGTTATATTTACTTAATTGCAAGTTGAAACATGGGAATACTTAAGTAGGTCTATATATAAGTGCCAAAATCTGTACCATTAGGGCAATTAATTATAGCATATTCTGATTTAGATACTCAGATTATTATATCAAATATCATTAATGTCGAGTATTTTAAATATAATTTGTATATCGTTGTCATGACTTAAACTCTAACCAACCGAGGATTGGTGTGGCTTGCTCGGGGTGATACCGAGAAAGAATGGAAGGTAAGCAAAAATGGTATTTCGTAACCGTCTTTGGATCCAAACACTTGACCATTAAATCAAATAAAATTTATTTTACTCATGGAAGGCTATAACATGCATACACATGCATAAAATGATTGTTTTATTATTAGAGGACCAATTCAATTAAAAGCTTAAATTAAAGATCCAATTATAGTTATTTATTGTAACATGCACTCTCAAGGATAAACCCATAAGCTGAAGGTGGAGCTCATTAATATGAGATATGAGAGCTTTGGAAACATAATAACAGTCATTAAGAACATATATAATAATAAAAAAGAATTAATATTTTTTGAATATTATGAAATTTCAATTGGTGTACATAAGGTGTCACATGTAACATCATATTAGATAATTAACTCAACTAAAACATATTAGAGGATCCAACCCAACTAAAAGTCTAGGTTGAAAATTGAAGGAGCCAAAACCAGATCTAACCCAGAAACTCATGCTTAATAGTGGAGGCCTCAATATCATTGGTTAATTTCTCCCCATGTGTTTTTGATGTGAGATACACTTACATACTTTTCCCTTACTTGTTGAAGGTGTTAAAGTCTGATTCAATCCAAAAGCTTAAGCTTAATAGATGGAGACATTAATATGTATAATTGGTTACTCACTCACACATGTCATACCAGACCTCTACATATGAGCCATAACAAAACTGTACAATTGCATATGGACCTGAAAGCCACATGGCGGAGGTGACAAATGAGCCATGGTCGAACCAAGTTAACAATTTGAGTAAGCCCAATTTCACCAAAACTCAAGATTAATATGTAGATGCCTCAATATACTTATCAACATATTAGTTTCTTCACATACTTTCAACGTGAAATACACTTCAACAGAAGATTCAACAATATTTATATATTCTCAAACATTTAAATATGAAGATGGTAAGACTAAAAAAAAATATGAAGATGGTAAAGAGATTACTCAAAGAAAGAACTTCATTAAGAACTTGGACCTAAAGCCGGATGAAATACAGACAAATTCAAATTACTAGTAATTAGATTCACTCATGCTAAGAGATGGTTTGATTTAATTGACAGTATCTCTTTTTTATTGTAGCATAGACAAAACAAAACCTACTGGCCTAGAATGCATATCATTCAGCAAATATCTATGGTTTGATTGCACTTATGTCATGGCCAGCCCCTTTGTGGCCAACACCAGGGCTGTTTCCAGGCGTGGTTGGTCGGAAATCAGCTTTGTCTAGATCAGCGACCGACTGCCCGAAACCGAGCAGGCTGCTCCTCGGAATCTCGGTCATCTTTCCTTCTGCAGCTACAACGACATGGTTAGAGACAAGATCATGTTCATGAGTAGTATAAGCCGCAGGATCATATGGCAAGTGTACTCTTACTTGCCTAGCCTGAGGGGACAGGATTTGGCAGGCAATAACGGCAAGGAATAAGGAACATTTACATATGATCATGCAGCTTGCTTTGGTTTCTGCCATGTTATTATGGGGATCAAAAGTGGTATAGGAAATGATGTGGTGAGGAGATGTATATGGAGAGGGATAGGTTTAGAGTGTAGAGTAGAAGAGGCAAACAATAGAGAAGATTGAGAGAATAGGTTCTTTAGCTGTCTGGTTCTGTATTTATAAGCATCCTCTCCTTATTATTCCATATAAACTAAATAGTGGACTCAATTACTTTCAACAATGGATGGTCACCTGAGGATGCTTCTGCTTTTTCATTATAATAACAATACCCATTTACTCACTCAATTTTTATTAATGATGGTAATTATTAAGTAACTATATATGTTTCAATTTCAAAAAATAATAACGAGGAAAGTTAGATGTCACTTATGGATAGTAAATTTATTCAGAACATATTGATGATCATTCATATATAGTACAGGAATGCGTACCATTCATAAAAATTACAGAACCAATAATTATACATTTTTTTGTCAAATAAAATAACAAAAATGTCATTGACCTTAATATCAAAAAAGACTTCATATAAAAAGACAAAAGCGGTACTTTTTGAGATTATGATATATTCGTCATCTTTTGACAAAAAAAAATAATGTGTAATTTTTTGAATGTTCAGAAGATTTAGAATTTAATTTTAAAAATTAAAATTAGTTAAATATAATGGATGTTAAATTGAGATAGTGATAATGTAGTGACACTTTGTAGCAACTACGAGTCTACGACTACACGAAGGACCGGGGTAAACGTCAACTCAATAAAAATTGAACTTATATAATAAGAATATTATAATTTAATTATAAGGTTGAAGTGGCTACACCTCTGTCAATGGAAGTAGATTTTACTTGTTTACGTGGATACATATTAATATTTTTTGAATTGACGATCTGTCCATCATGAAAAATATTTAACAGGTTTAATATGTATGGATTTGTGAATGGATCGGATCCAATCCGTATAATATGCAACTTGTATAATTTCACAATAAAATCGACTAAAAATCGAAGAAATAAATATTTTTCACAACAAATTCACATACTTAGTTTCATTATAAAAACAAGAATCTAACATTTTTAAGTTTTCAAAAGCCAACAATATTAGCTTGAACTTCAAGGTATGTGGATGCCATACAAAGGATTTGTAATATGTCCTCAAAGACACAAATCCTCCAAAATCGAATCAGCGATCCACTAACTATTCTGCGGATGAATTGTGAATGGGTATTGAGTTAAGAGATTTAAAGGATTAATCAGATTGATGCATATTTCTGAATATCCTAAACAGAAACCTATGAAATCGTATAATTTTTTATGCACAAGTGTCTCCCATTCAATAGTAAAATATTAGTATAGAATTACATGACACTGCTCAAATGATGTATCACATCTAAATGATGATTGTGATGATCATTCTATTTTTAATATCCTCACTTGATGGACAACAAATGCGTACAGATTCCATATTATATCAATGATGACTTGTATTGAAGAACATGCAACTTTTTCGGCACAGGTGGGTAGTAGACATATGGTACCAGCACTAGGAACGATAATTGAACGTATAATCTTTGTGTTTTTTGTTGTTGTGTGGTTTGAATGGACTTGTTTGTTTCGTGTAGACCTTTGACATGTGTTGTTATTTTTTATCTTTTCTGGTTGGAGACGCATAATGTATATTCTATTATTTTATCGCCTTATGATATTGTTTCACATTGTCCTTAACGCGTCGGAACATATCGTTTGATATAGCAATATAACGGATCGCGGCGGACACCATTGAGTTCCGTCGTGAACAGATATCATCAGACACAACCTATTATCATCACTTTACCAGCATGTGCGATCAGATTAAGTCTATAGAGCGGGGCCAAATCTCGTTGTCGGCACCCATCTTACACGGACAACCAGAAACAAATAGAAGAAAATAACATGACAACGAATCGCTAAAATAGGAGGAGACGACAACTGTGGCCCAGTAGTTTGCCTAGTCAAACGTAAGAGGTAATCTCAGAAATATAGAAAAATATAAACAAAAGAACAATTTTTTGAATTAAAAAAAATGACGATAACGTCTTCTAAATATACTTACTCAATTTTCCCTTGATAAACTTAACTCAAAATATTTAAATATCAATGTTTAACATTTCACTATTTGTTTCAGGCGTCTTCATTTTCTAACTAACTTTTAGAAAATAATATTCACATAATGACTAATTACGGAAAGGCACGTTACTTATAAAAACTATATGGAAAACAAAGTTGTTATTTTAGAAAGAGGGAATTATAATTAACATAGTGTATGTAGAGCATAAAATATAATGAACTAGTCATTCCCAATCCCATAATAGAAATGTGAATGAATGATTTGGGTGACTAGCATGTGAGTAGTATACTATATATGTATGGATGGTTCGTGCGTTCCAAAATCTTTTGACGACAATTTCAAGTGTAACACATCTGTCTTTCTTCTGTGCGTACGTTGGGTTTTTGTTTATGCAAACCTTTCCTATTTGGTTCCAACTTTAAATCATTACTTAGCCGCTCGACCAAACCTAATGATTCCTTTAAGATCATGTGTAAAGGACTATCCAAATCTACATATCAAATGTAGTAGTGGAGATAAACACGACCAACCAGTTGGAGCTCTCATTCCTCAAGAATTACACTTTGTGTTTTGAGTAAGAGCTATCATATCTCACCTATTTTACGTTATTTGAAAGCATGTAATGTGTTTTGTTGTTAAAACATACGTCAAATGGGTTGCATTGCTATCTTCGATATTTAAATCACAAAACGTAGTTTTTTCGTTCAATACAAGACTTTGAACCATCTACCCAACACGTGAAACTATTTTTCTAGTTCCCTAATAAACTTGGATGATTGGTGAGTGTTTGCGTGTAGTATATAGTCGCATGTTGTGTGAATATTTTTCAAAAGCCATCTGTGACGAAGCGTGAGGCATGGTCTTATCTCTGAGGCTAGATCTTCTTCAAGATATGATCTTCCTTGAGATGGTATCCCTCGGCTTTATTCATTCAGAGCATGCTCACATACGGAAGGTCGATAGAGAGAAGCTCCATTTGAGGGTCTGTAATTAAATGTTCTGCATCAACTAACGATGTAGCCTTGTAACTTTGAAAATAAGCATATGTGTTTCACACAAAGAAGACACGAAATAGAGGTAAGGGGCGAGAATGATCATCGTGACTCATCATTTGGTTGTTGGTTAGGGTTTCAGGGTGATTGAGTGGCATAAACAGAAAGATGGGTTAACCTTAACGACAAACTGCATAACCTAATTAATTAATTAATTAATCACATCAATGGGCACTCTCGTGAAGAATTGTATAACCCCTATGAATTTGAATCGTCGCCCCACAGATACATAACACGTGGTAGTTGAGCTCACACAACCTAACCGACTAACCGATGTTAGGATACAGTTACAACATCGAGACACATCACAATGCATCGGAAGGTGTCGGACTCAACTACGCCTAAATCTTCTCGAACGTGGATGTAATCTCCTCTTGTCACGCGAATTAACGACTCCCGATACAAGGATTATACTTATAAATAACCTTGCTTACTATACTAGACATCTGAAAGCTTCAACTAATATATAATTCAGTTATCAACATAATTACTCAATACGAGTTTGTCTTTTAATCTTTGTATGGAGAAGATGAGCTTATTATTTCTAGCGACGTAAATTTATTTCAACATAATTAGCGATGTAAATTTATTGTCATTCCCGTTAGATTACGATTCCATGTATATAATATTTATTATTTCCCTCACTTTTGAGAATATCTAAAATAGATTCAGTACTAATGTGGTCTGGTGCAAAGGTGCACTTAAAGACAAATACTTTCTAATTAGCACCACTAATCGAAAGTTAATTATAATGTTGGATGGCTTATATAACAACCGTTATTTTGACCAATTCTCAGTGGCTCATAGTGATGCTTTGACTCTTTCGAATTTCTCTTTAACTAATTTCTTTAGTTTTTTTTATTGACACATTTGTTTTCTTATATAAATTATATTTCATTTTATTTGAGCATAAAAGCTACAACTGAGTTCTAACTCTAAGCCTACCAATCCTGCTGCCATGTGTAATACCATGTCTAGATAAATAAATAAAAGTTAATGTCAGTGTTTTTTTAATTATCTATAAGCAACTGGCCTAAAAGTTAGTCAAATGATTAAAGTGGTTACAGCTCTTTTCTTAATCACCACTAGACTTCAAATCTTTTGATCTGTAAAAGATTTTTTCTTAAACAAACATATCAAATCAATACAAGCAGTGCATTTCAAAGATCCATAAAGAGACTCTTACTCGACAATTATATAGTGTAACCTTATGTTTTAGCGGGAAAATTGAATAACTATATTTTTTTTGAGCGAATGGTAGTATTTTATTAATGAATAATGTCGTACACCAAAATGGACTTACAATTCTTCTATTTTTATACCTTAATGTTTCACTTCTTCGAAATCCGTGTTTATTTTTTGAGTTTTATCCGATTTATCCTTTACTTTATTGGCTTATTATCCTATTCACACAAAACTTGCCCCTTACCGTCATTCTGGAAAACCCTAAACTCTAAACTCTCTCCCACTATACTCACTTGGTATGTGACTTGGTTATCACATATTCTTTTGCTCTTCTCACCATCATGTTCCTCACCAAAATAATTTCCCACTATACTCACTTGGTATGTGACTTGTTTATCACATTTTCTTTTGCTCTTCTCACCATCATGTTCCTCACCAAAATAATTTAACTCAACTGTTCCTGTCTGTTGCTGTCTTCTTTTCTTCTCACTTCAGTGCATGTTCTGTTTGGTAAGAGTGTGTACAGTCCAACCTCTTTTTCACTTTAGGGTGGGGTGGTTGGGTTGCTTCCAATCTTTCAATTCATAGTTGAAAACATAAATCCATACCCCAACACAAAATTGAATTCAGTGATTTGCACCCAACAAACTGATAATCTTAATCCACACATGAACTATTGAATTTAAGACATGCAAACCAGACAGTTGCACTCAGCAATTGATAATCCTAATCCACACATGGATTACAGAACCTAATACATGCAAACCAGACATTTGCTACATTCGTGGATACGAATTCATTGACATTTACATTTTTCCAAATGGGGCAACAAGTAAAAGGAGATTGTACTGAGCTCAACTGGGTCTCGCTGATTTGACCACGCCACTTCCTTTGTCCAAAATTTCCACAGGTCCCATAGTCTGTCAGCTTCTGTGATGTGTTAGAGCTTCAAATGTGTATTTACACAATTCTCGGGTGTTAGCAGACGGTAGAAACACGCTATCTATAATCAGCTTGGAGGAAGCTCTCATAGGTTGTTCCCCGAAGAGTGTTGTCAACATCATCCCAGTTCCTAATGGTATCGGACAATGGCCCTCTATGTATTTTAACTTGCCTGCTTCTCAGTTCCATCTGTGGCAGCCTTAGAAACTCCAACACACCTCTTACTTTCTGCATCAAACATGGACAATAAGGAGCACCATGAAGTGGGATATTACATGAGTCCATTCCTTGACACAACATAGAGATTCCACAACTTGATATACACAAAAGAAACATATTTTTCAAGTGCTGCAATAAAGCAGAATCATTCATCCCAGTGTTTTGCAACATGTAATCATTACGGTGAATGTGGATTGAAAAAAACGCTCAAGTTTCGGGTAGGGTCCACCTTAACTAATGATCATGTGCATCAGAAAGTTGTACAAGAAAAGTTTCAGAATGCTTACCGTGGGGTCCTTGATGAGGTCCTCATAGAACAGAACTGTGTGCCTAGTGGTGTTGAAGTATTCCAAAGCCTTTGCAACCGTAGCCTCCGCTTCCCTCAGATCAGCCATTAGCGTGGTGGAATTTATTCTAGGCTTGTATTGTGAAAGCTTATCAGCCTACAAGCAAGACGCTACCAACTATAAGATTTCCAGTTCCTTGTATGAGAAAAAGAGAAGCTAGAAATTAAGAGTTTGAAATCATGTACCTCTTCTACTGAATGCACGTGAGACTTGTGGGTTCCATTCAACAGCTTAGCATAACGGTCATATGTATTTGCCATCAGTGAAACCATTCTCCGTAATAAATTTCTCCGGAAGAGAAATATTACAGAAACACCCCTACGATTGAAGTATTCTACAATTTCTTCATGGTACTCCATTACTCCCTGTATAAACCCATAACACGACATGTCAACCTTAGCTCTTTCACATTGATGACCCAACTGCTATTCAACAAAGAAGCAATATATTCATATACACAAAACTCAGGATTGTTCACCAGACTCAAGTATCCTTCACTTCTTCTATATGGAAAATTTGGCATACAATCTACACAAGCTATGATCTACCAGAACAATCACAAAAACAATTTGGCATACCTTTAAAAAATCATAAGAATCAAAGAAGAGCATTTCACCTTCTAGGATATATATGACCTTCTAAGCTGATGAGTCGGACAAAAATGAGTTTGAAGATAACAAATTCTAGCATTTCACCTTCTATCAGGCATCATGTGTCATGGTTTCAGATTCCTCAACCATATTATACCACTTGTTCACTCTATATGCAAAAAGAGTTACTATTGTATGAGAATGAGAATCACCATAAATTTGTGTGTAACCTAGGGACTGACATTCATCATTTTCATTCCCATTCATTCACATAGAGCTATTTTGTTTCTCTACTTGTCAAATGGTGATGGAAATCGAGCTGATAAGAGGTAATAGGAATTAGACCAATTCAAGTTGGCCCAGTAGTTAAGGGCTCCCTCCAACACAATGGAGGACCACAGTTCAAATCTTGGTGTAAGCAGTCTTACGGATAAGAACAATAAGTTTGGTGCTCTTTGCTTCTACATAAGCAAGTAAGCCCAAATCTTGGTACAAAAATGGCTTATCAAACAGATTAGTCTATCTGAACTTCCAATAAGCTAACAACAGAAAAGCAATCTAAACACCATATAAAGAAATTAGCAAGTAATGCAACCGTCATCCAACAGATAAGTAACGCGTTTTTACACAAAACAAACACTTATTTAATGAAATAACAATCTTCCACGAGATATAATACGATATCTACAATCCTAATTTCTCAAACGACATTATCTTCAATAAACCTCGAAAAAAATCCAATCTTTTTTCCTAATCCAAACAAAATTAAGTAACTCCCACGACAAATTCCTACTTAACCAACGTCATTCATCAAAATTCACACAAACACCACATAATTAAGCAGCTTAATCTATCTATCAGAACTTCCTCACACAAATTAACTCACGTTTCTCCGCGAGAAGAGACCACTGGCCGCTTAAGCTGAGGGCTCATGTACACATCATCTCTGGACCTCTTCATCTTCTTCTCCGATGAACAAAAAAAAAAACCACAAACCTCCAAGCTCAGCTACAAATCATCCTAACACCTGCAATTCCAAATTCCCCAACCAGAAACCTCACCATCAAACCTCCATTATTCAAAACAAAACCACCAGATCTAACCACACAAAAAATCAAAAAAATCACACAATTCCTCAACAGATACCTCAATCAGGACCTCCGCGAGATCACCGAACAATCCTGAAACGAAACAAGTAAATTACATTACTTGAACACAAAGGAAACATCATAATTTCCCCGGAAAATCAACAACAAGCGAGAAAATCAACAATTACAAAGGCCAAACGGAGAAGAAGAGAGGATCGTCGTCGCCGTCGGCGGCGCCAAAAATCTTCAACAGCAAGCTTCGAAACCAACACCAGAGAGCGAGCGAGAGAGAGAGCTATAGCGAACAAAGCTGCTGTGAAGATTTATTCTGAGGAAAAAATATGAAAATTAAAGCTTTAATTTATTTAATTTTCTCTGAAACAACAGAGCGTGTGTTGTGTACAATGTTTATGTGTTAACATGGAAAGAGCCAGAGAGGGACGAAGAATTGGGGACTGGAGATAGCAATTTCGACGGCCTGTGGCCGGTGGCTTTGTGGGGTGGTTACCGGTTGCAGCCGGTTGGGGGAGTCCTACGTGGACAGTTTAACGAGAAACTCGATTGCATAAAGCACGTGTGGGGGTAGTTTGGGGATTTCGCGTAGTAGGTTGAGTGTTTGTGTGGACATTTATTGGAGTTTTTTTTTATGGAATTTGGGGATTAGGGTTAGGGCAAAGCATATGATTTCAATTTTCAACATTTGAGAAGTTAATGGTTTCTTAATTATGAATCTGAAATTAATGTTGAGGTGTGTAATGTATTTATTGCACATATAAACAGAATAAGGGTGTAAAACCTAGTTATACTGGAAATATTTTATTTCCTAATACGAAAAATAGAATATAGCGTGTTTTGATAATATGACTAAGTATTTAATGTTTTATCT
>JAYMSU010000319.1:0-15138 GCA_036897765.1 Erodium chrysanthum | reverse complement strand
AAGATGCTCATAGCATAGATTGATACTGCTTTGACCAGGATCTCTCGTCCCCTCATAAAGAACCATCAATTTTTTTAGAGTTGAGTGACCAGGAACTGTATTTCTGTATCATTTGTTCCTAACTTCCGTTAAAACGGATGGAAAACATACTGTTCCGTTACAATTTTCAAAAATGACAAATCTGCCCTTGCAATGTACTGTTGTTTTGTTTTGATTAAAAAACGAAGCTTGAAAGGGGGGTTTTTCAAAAAGGGTTTAGGAGATAGCTGAAAATCAAACTTGTTCACTGAATCCTCAGAATCCCAAAGCAAAGAAGACACAATCAGAATCGAAATGGACGTTCCCAAGGATCAAATCAGCAACCTTCTCGACCAAGGCCTCCACAATTCTGCCCAAATGCTCGTAATTTCTCTTTCCCCTCTCTCAATCTCTTCATCTCAGTCTTCATTCCAGTAATCGGTGCTTCGATTTGTTCAGGGTTGCTTTCTAGTGTCTTCTTCATCCATCAACGCCGAGACCAATCCTCAGCTCAAGTCCGAAAGCTTGGTCCGTGTTTATTTCATCGATTGTTTGGTCTCTCTTTCGAGTGTATCAGTATTCACATCTTTTTGGGCATCTTGTAGGTTCTTCTCGGCGATGCATTGTTCCGCGAAAGAGAGTATCGCAGAGCGATTGTAAGCTCATATCTCTGTGTTTTCATTTCTGATTTGTTTCATCACTTTCTGTTCCGAATTAGCTGTTAAAGCTGTTTTTAAAAAAAATTATTTGTCACTCATTCTAGTTGATTAGTTCAATTTGAGATTGTGAAAGGAAGTGGGTTACTGGGTTATAATTCTAATTTTAGCTGTACCCTGTTAATTCGTAGCATACATACAAGCAAGCCTTGCAATACTACAAGATTATTCCAAAGCAAAGCTCCGGGACGAGAAGTTCATTATCTGCGTCAACCCGATCATCCTCTCCGAATTCTTTCAATGTTTCGGCAGTTAATGAAAATGAGGTAGATTAGTCTCATTCTTCTGTTTGCTTAATGTATATGACATTTAGTTGCTGTTGTTTTTCTTTTTTCATTTTGTGTTGGCAAGTTTTAGGGTTATATCACATTGAGTATTGCGCTCTTATGTCTTCATGATAGGTGAAGTTCAAGATTGCATCTTGTCATCATGCTCTAAGTGAGAATAGAGCAGCACTGGGTGAGGTATGCTTTGTAACTATTAGTTTACCACTATACATTCTGGTTTGGCTGTACCGTTTAGCTGGAAGGTTAATTAGCTGTTGCAGAGAGTGGGTGTTTGACAAATTTGAATCAAATGTAGTTTCTTGAATGTCTCCTTCTGTGGCTCATGCTCAACTAACTCAACAGAAGGTGGCATGATGCCCAAAATAAGAATTAACTATGACCCAAATCAAATGGGGATTCTTTTTCATTGATAAGAAAAACATCTAGGGTGCAATGCCATTCAACTTAAGAATTATTATGCACAACAAACTATACATCTAAGGTCCATCAGGTATTTCTTTTTCGATGATTATGGTCTTTGCATGAATGAAACTTAAGAATTGTTGAATTGCAATTACTCCAACCTACCTGTAAGCTTAAGGTGATAGTTGGTGTCCGACAAACTCCACATGCTTTCAAATGTGAATACTTGAACACTCCCCTTGCATGCACAAGTGTAGGTGAGGAGACAAGACAAATAGGGCACATGCTCAAGACAAAATCGACTCTGGTACTGTGTTACATTACTTCAACCTAGAATCCTAATATGATAGGTGGTGTGGTGGGATAGGTATATCAAGTGGCCTTAAAGTTCTGCACACTTTCAATGTGATATACCTTAACTCTCTGTGTGAGGCGGCATACTTCAATAATAATAATTTACGCCTGGAGGGACGCCTGCTGGTTTTAAAGAAATATGGGAGTGTCAGAGAAATCATAACATATGAGATTAGACCAATTTTTTTAGTACAAAATAAAATAAAGATGAAGGCTATTCAATATTTCTAAGTTTTTTCCTGTATAAAAGTAGACTTTTTAAGATTTAGAGGGTTGGCTTTTAGTGTTTATTAGGAAGGAGAAAGACCTTAAGAGGAATTTGTGACACTTGAGGCAGCATTTTGTTCCTTCACAATAATGCAACATGGACATTTTCTACTGCCATGAAGTTCATTGCCACTTTTCATTTAAAAACAAGAGATCCCATGGCATAAACATTGGTTAGGTACAAGTGAAAAATGAGAGGTGTGCATCAGAGTTTTTACTTTATGTTCAAGGAGTCTGGTTATTTCTCTATTCCTTGTCTTCTGCTTTGCCATTTTCTAATTTATTTTAATCACAACTTTCACTTGCCTTGTACTTCCATGGCTTCTTTTTGCAGATGGAGGGAATTCCTAGCAAAGCTAGAAATTTGCAGATGAGTCTATTAATGGCAAAACTTTATCGAAGTACTAGACATAATCGTGGTGCTGTTGCTTGTTATAAAGATTGCTTAAGGTTTGTCAACTTGTATTGCCTTATTCCTGCATTATTACATCTGTTTGGAGATATAATTGGTAGGTCAATCTCTTTTTGTTTTTTCCTCTTCAACTCTTGTCTCACCGTCCTCACTTTTAGACCATTGATTCGGAAAAACTGAACTTCGAGGTATATCTCAAAGTTCCATGTTTTCCAATGCTAAATCAAAACATTTTTAATTATTTGCACTATATACATATTGTTAATAATAGTTTTCATTACCTTAAGCTTCGCTAAAGTCATTACAACATCGTGGCATGTGTATGATGTTAGAAGTGAACATGTGAGTTTTCGTCCACACTGAGTAAATATGGAGTAGAGATGTGTTGGCATAGACCTTTGACCGATGACTTTATAAGCTAGTCTTTTGTGTCAGAAAGGTGTCCATTATATATCATTACCTTCACTTGTTGCCCAACTGGTGTTGGAATCATTGGTGGATCGAGGCAGACGTGTCCGCTTGTAAGTAAGAAAAGGCGATTTGGACCTAAAGAATAGGCAAGTTGATGTGATGAGAGACTCAATATGTGTAAAAGGAGATTGTTAGGAGTCCATATATGAGTCTCGCTCTTACATCATGAAATATGAGATTAAGTAAGTGGACATATATCTTGGAGTCAGAGTAGTGTCTAATATGTATATCATGTGTCTCACCTGTTGCTCCTCCTCGATAAACCCGTTCTACCCAAGATGACACCTACAATGAGCTTATTTTAAACATTTAATTTGCTAGTTTTACAGTTCTGCAGACCTTTTCTCACGTACATGCTGTTATATAGATTCTCCTTTCTATTAGCCTGCCTGTTCATCCACATGCGCATAGTGGTGCGGCAATTATTTTTGTTTCTTTATATTGGTATTTAAAATGTTTAGGTAATAATTTTTTAAAGCTTGAATTTCCTTTCTTGATACCCTTTTCAGGCAATGCCCTTATCTCCTTGAGGCAATAACAGCTTTAGCTGAACTGGGAGCTACAGCCAAGGATATTACATCATTATTTTCTCAGGTTAGTCATTGACACTTCATAATAGTTTTTATATTCCCTACAAATATACTAAAATGTGAAATTTTATGATCTTATCTTTATGTACTCTTTGGGACGTATGGATCATAATCTGATTGTTGACCGACTGCATGTTTACAAGAAAACAAAAAATCAGATCGATTCAAATGTGTTTGGAATTGCATTTTTTCTTTAGCCAAATTTCTAATGCTACGTTTCTTTTTAGCTTGAATAAACTATTACGTCTTAGTCTTAGCTCGTAGACACATGTGTTATTATCTCACTCATGATGATTAGATATGGAGTAGTTTTCTTCTGCACAAAACTTACCACCAAGGTTGAATCTAAGAAGCCAGTGACAACCATACAAAGAGTATGTTGTGATTTTTGTATGCAATATCACTATATGTGGGGGTAATTGTTTGGAATCATGATTTCGTATGGCGTGTATGTTGCTTCCCGCACATCCTTAACACTGCTAGCAATCATAGAGATCTGTTGACAAACATATATCTCAAGTACCTGTACTACCTTTTAAAGTTCCCTTGCAGACTTGAGAAAAAAATGTTAATATGTACTAGCTTAAACTTTCTGACGCCTAAGCTATGGAGTGCATGGATTGTTTATTTATTTTGAAATAAAATACTATCTATTTTGTAATTTAATGAGATGAAGTTTTGGAACAGTGCATTATGCAAGGTTGACACACTAGTGTCACATATATATTCATATTTTTATTCTATTTTGATGAACTCTTACTTCCTAGTTCATGATAATATTGTCCCACATTTATTATCATATTGGTCATGAGTAATTCGCACCATGAACAGTACCCCAAATTAATTTTGAGGTTTACCAGTTATTTTGTAGATTTGCTACCTACTGAAGTTCATATTTTGTATTTGCACCTTCTTGTAGAATCTGAAAGAGCATGGTTGTTGACAACAAATATTCTGTTTTCTTTTATTAATGTGTTTTTAACGTATGGTTCCAGACTTCAAGTAGAAATGTGAGGGCTCCATTTGATCACATTGATTCAAGCCGTTGGTTGCAAGTAAGTATAAGATGAAACTAATAGCTTCTACCACCTTTTCTGTTTTAACCATTATCAGTTGCTTTGACATACTTCAGGAGACTTCCTTCCTCTTTTAAATTTCTGTCAAGATAAGTTTATCTCCATAGATCTAGTTATGTGCTTTAAAATAATTTATTGTGAAACTCATTGAGGGCCATTTGGGCATTGATGAGTCTGTTAGGGATTTGCATGACAAACTAATGGTATAGGTTCCGTTGCTCAGCTTGACTGGCTAGACTCCATCAGTCATCAAACATTGATATAATGAAAATCTAATTTGTCGTGTGGTTCACTTTTCAGCATGCTTATCATAGCACTTTAGCATGCGTGACTAGGTAGAGCATATTTATATTTTGGTGTTTACATGACTTGAATTGCCTATTCATCATTATTTTTTTATAAATTATTTTGTTTTGCAGCGCTATGTTGAGGCTCAATGTTGCGTCGCTTCAAATGATTACAAAGGTATGTAGAAGTAATACTTTTCTGATTTATTGGGACAAATCTGGGTGTATTTTATCAGTAAAGCCTTTGCCATGGATTTCATTAAAGTGGTTAAGTTGTAACTCAAGGGGGAGCTAGTATAGCACTTAATATTCAAACCACACATGTTACTGATTGTGAACTTTTGCTTCCGGTACCTGCCTTCGTAATATTCATGTAGTCTCTGTTTGCAGGTGGTTTGGAACTCTTTTCAGAACTCTTACAACGTTTCCCAAATAACATACACATATTACTTGAAATTGCAAAGGTAACAAATGTTTAGATTTACAAAAAATGGAATCTTGTTAGCTGTGCTATGAAATGATTATCTTGCTCTCTGGATTTTGTTTGACTAAGTTCACTGCATATATCCGCGTCAGCACACATAGCTGCTTTCTTTACCTTTTCTTGTCAGACTTGTTTCCTTATGTCAGTTTCTTCTTCATAGTTTGTGATAATTTCAAACCTGTTTTAGTCTCTGTTCTGAACCTATTACACAACCCAGTCCTGAACAGCCCAAACTATTTCTGCATTTCCTTTTAGCTTCTAAATTTATCCTACATAGATTTGTAAACACACAATATTCTTTAAATTCTGGCTCATGAAACAATATAATTTTGGTTCTCTTACTGTTTTATTCACACATAACCCTGCATATTGTTAGGTTGAAGCCATTGTTGGGAAGAATGATGAAGCTATAATGAACTTTGATAAGGTAAAATATTAGCTTATTGTTGTGATGACATCATTAGTAATCTGTATATGCATGCAAGCATGGAAATTGAAGGTTTTCCTTTCTGGGAGTTCAGGTTCGATCCCTTGACCCTTTTGTGATGACATACATGGATGAGTATGCATTACTTCTGAAGTTGAAATCTGATTACACAAAGCTAAACAAATTAGTGCATGATCTGCTGAGTATTGATCCTACAAGGCCCGAAGTTTTTGTGGCCTTGTCTGTGTTGTGGGAAAAGAAGGATGAAAGAGGAGCATTATCTTATGCTGAGAAGGTTAGCATGATGATTTTCCATAGACTTGATTCATAACATTTCATCTTTTAGTTTCATGTGCTTATGAATCCTCTAAACTTCTGTAACCAGAGTATCAGAATTGATGAGAAGCACATACCGGGTTATATAATGAAGGTACTAAACTGATTCTTTTACCTTCTGCAATGGATCCAAATCACTATAAAGGATAAATATTGCATTCTAATACTTTTTTACCTGCACTATCAGGGTAACCTACTGTTATCTTTGAACCGGCCTGAAGCAGCAGTAGTTGCCTTCAGAGGAGCACAAGAATTGAGAACCGATCTTCGTTCATATCAAGGTGTGATTTGCAGAGGATGCATAATACAAATACTTTTGAAATTCATGTTCCTATGTACACTTAACATCTGTAATATTTTTTAGCACAAATGTTATTTCAGGTCTAGTTCGTTCTTATTTGGCTGTCTCTAAGATCAAGGAGGCTTTATATGCTTCCAGGGAGGCTATGAAGGCCATGCCTCAATCTGCAAGGGCCCTAAAATTAGTTGGGGATGTGCACTCTAGCAACCCTGGTGGCAGAGAGAAGGTAAACCGACACTGAAAAGTGTTGTAGCCTTCTTTAGAGGTGTTGACTATCTATTGTATAATTTTTTTTGACTTTTGCCCAATTTTGATAACAGGCAAAAAAGTTTTATGAGTCAGCCCTCAGGCTGGAACCTGGTTACCTTGAAGCTGCATTGGCTTTAGCTGAGCTGCATGCCATTGAGGGCCGAAATGGGGATGCTGTATCTCTTCTTGAGCGGTATCTGAAGGACTGGGCTGATGATTCTCTTCATGTCAAACTGGCTCAAGTGTTTGCTTCCACAAATATGCTGCAAGAAGCATTGTCTCATTTTCAGGCTGCCTTGAGGTCAACCCATAACCAAAAATGCATATTTCTCTCTGTTTATTGTGGACTGAATGTTTTTTTTTTATTTACATGAAGTGCACGACATTGAAGTTCCAAACATAAGCTTACAGATGAGATATTATAGGATAAGAAATAGAGTTATTGCCATAATACCCTCTCAATTCCTTGGTTAAAATGTATTACAGGATAAACACACAGAATGAAGCTGCAAAAAAAGGGTTAGAACGCTTGGAAAAACAAATGAAGGTATGTTGTAAATGTTCTTTCAAGTTCTTGCAGTTCTTGAGAACATACATTGATATTTTGCTTATTAATCTAAGGGAAGAAGTGTTAACTTGTTCTTATTGGTTTAATCTTTTTTTTTTATAGGGAGTGGATCCAGATGCACCCGAGGATGATGAAGAAAATGAAGTTGAGGATGGTGATGGAGATCAAGAAGAGACCGATCTATTGTGAGTGTAAAGTGAGTAACTTGCAATGTTCCTCAAGATGACGGGAGTTTATAAGTTTGAGTGATTCACATGTCCGCTGAACATGACTGGAAAGCTAAAGAGCTCATGTGCTTCCTTGCTACCATGAAGAAAAAAATGTTAACTTTAAGGACATGCAGCTGATGCTCAAACCTTTAGTTCAGGCTTTGTTGTTTACGTATATGTAAATCAATTGGTTCTCATCTAGCAACGAGAAAGGCAAAAATTAGTTTAGAAAACTTTGTATCGGTTAAGGAGAATATGAAATCCCTTCTAGGATGGACTGTTATTTCATATTTCATGCACACCCCACCATTTTTTTTTCTAGAGCTTCATTCCATCAACACCTTTAACAGATGTCTTCACAACATGCAGTTAATAGTATTTTTGAACTATTGTGGTTCTTGGCCTTGAAACCTAATGGTCAAGGGCTCAAGAGTTTGAGTCACAGCAATGAAATTAAAAAAAAAAAAAAGTATAGCACTGAACTGAACACAACAAGACATTTCCTTGAGCAAATTTCTAATACAAGTGTAATAGCATGGATTTGAAACATATCAAGTGTACAATGCAAGCAAATCCTGATCTAGCCAGGGAATGGAACTAAAATTTGCACTGAATGCATTCCACTTTATCTGCAACAAAGCAAACCATAATCCATCAATGGTTTATGTACATTCTTGTCCGTCTCCAACACTGAAATGAAACTGAAGGAGACCTAACATTTAATTCTCTCAGAAAAAAAGAACATGCACCATTTTTCTATTGCTTTTGACCTGTATAGTGTAGATATTGTGGAGCATTACAGATTGCCTTCTTTATGAACAGGACATACTTGGCAGAAAGTAGAACCCTACTCACTCACTCCAAGGTGTCTGCCAAAGATACAAAGCAGCAGATGATCTGGTAGTCGGTGTCACAAAACACGACTGGAATTGGGAACCAGGGTAATCCGGATTACTAGGAAACAATGCAGTTGAAGTAGGGGAAGAAAATACCATATTATTTGAGAAATGGTAAAGGCTGGTATCAGTTTGACCCAGTAAATCCCCGTGTCCTGAGTAGATGATGGAAGAAGAAAGCATAGTCCCGGGACATGAAGCTTGCTCCAGAAGCAATGACCCAGGTGGGCCAGGCCAAGTCATCGGGCTTTTTGCATTTGGCAAAACTGTAGGAGGACCAGGATACTGTGGAAGACGGTGGGAATCAGCAACTGATGGGCATCCAGCTACTCTTACTGCCAGCATTTTTCCATCCATTTTATACTCATTCATATGTGCAATGGCCACAGCTGCATCACTGGCATTTTCAAACTTAACAAAGCCATATCCCTTACTAATTCCCATCACCTGGTCCTTCATCACTTTTGCTTCATTGACCTTCCCAAATGGAGAAAATAGTTCTTTCAAACGAAGATCATCGACAAGAGAAGGTAAATAAGCCACATAGAGACTTGCTTCATCAATTTCTTTACTTGGTTTGATCTTTGAATTTGAACTACCTTGAACAGAGTTGCTTAGTGGAGAAGATGATGCCAATGGGCAAGTGGCTGCAAGATGGCTGTTGCAGCCGCATGTTCTGCAGGAGACAGTTGTTTTGGTAGTAGACTGCTGATCAGGGCATGCATAAGGACGGTGTCCTTGCTCACCACATACTGTACATGCCTTTTGCTTTCTTAATGTTCCATTAAGCCTAGCAAGCTCCTCCAGTTGGGCCCGTTTATGTGGATTTTTTCCCTCCTCAGCAGGAATCAGCAGTTTCTCAACCATTGCAACAGCTGCATCCAGTGACTTCTGGTTGTCTGCCTCTATACGGATATGCAAATCTTCACTAACAGAGGATGGTTTCTGTGGAGTAACAGTGCATACCTTGCCTCTTAGAAGAATCTTTGCCCCAGTTTCCTTCTCCATCATCTTGTGTGTATTTCCTCGAGGACCCATTATCAAACCTATAAAGTTATATCCAGGGTATTCATTCACTGGAATGTAAAGTTTCTTGAAGAATGTAGGAGGCTTGTCATTGATAGGTTTAAAAGTAGACATCTTTTTAATCAACTTGGAAATGATGCATTGACGTTCATTAACAAGTCTCTCATCCTGAAGCTCGGGGTTCTGCAATTTTTGGTTTATCTCTGCAATTTTTGCTTTCAATTCCAGAAATTCCGAATCCAGTTCATAATCAAGAGCACACCTTTTTCTGAAGTCAGGCAACTGAAGTGGACCAAGCAATTTTGATTGTGAAACATCAGTAGTCCACCTGGTTTTTCTTCTTTTACTTGTTCTATCATCTTCACCTATTTCCCCATCTCTCTGAGTCTGTAAGTCCAACCTACTACGCCTACGTTTTCCAGAACTTCCTGATTTTTCCTGTTGTTCAGAAGCACACTCATCTTTATATTCCACAGAGAGCCCAGACTTACCATGGAGATCTGAAATAGCAGAACTACATTCTGCTTTGAGCTCTGGGGATTTGTCTTGCTTATACTTTTTTTGTGACTGACAATCTTGCAATGGAGTCGACTCAGCATCCGTTATATGCAGTGCTCTCTTCTTCTCATTTGAACTGTTAGCAATGGGTGATGTTAGATATTCAGATTCATCAGTGTCCCTCTGCTTAGACAAACACACTTCCAGTGGATCTTTTGGATCCTCTTTTAGTTCCTCATTTGATTTGTCTTCTAGATCCTCTTCCAGTTCTTCACTTTCATCCAACTGAGGAACTTCATCCACATCATCCGCAGAATGATCTACCTCCTTCTGTTTCTTGTTTGATTTATCCATCTAAATGCTATACTTCTTGGTACTTGTGGAAACAGAAACAGCATTTCGTTTTCCCATCAGAATCACTTTCACATAGAGAAATATCAGCATTTTGTTCTGCAGCAAATAAATGTTATAATAATAATTTAGCATATTATTTGAGCAGGAAACGTATCTCCTAATCACAAAACAAAACATGAATGTGGCTAAAACTCAATAATTTTGAGTAAGGTTTCAAAGTGAAGAAGAATAGACTTCAAGAAAAAGATCTTCATAAGCATAAAAGAGTGGCCCAAACCAATAGAATTGTATAATTACTAATATATCATAATAATCAACCATTGGTTGAAAATCAATTAAAAATAAGGCAAAGACTTCATGAAACATCCCAGTATTAACAATCGACATTAATCAAAAGAAGACGGGATACCCAAAACAAAACTGTAACATTTACCAAAATAAACCCATATAAACCCAACAGGTAAAGTAAAAGAAGCATTATCTAACACATGGAGTTAAACATAAATCTTTGATCATGCTTTTTCACCAAAAATAGAAGTGAAATTGACTTGTACTGTCCCAATAAATAACAAGCATCGCTCCCACCAACAGGTAATGGAAAAGTAACTCATATTTATGGTATTATCTAACACATGGAATCAAACAAAAATCATTCATCATGCTTATTACAAGGAAAAAAAGAGTGAAATTGACATGTACAATTCCAAACAATCACATGACTCACTCCATGAGATATTAGCATTTCTGAGAATGTTGACATGACAAACCACTATGACTTATCTTCCAATTAATATGGTAACAGATTACAATCAGCTTCTACATCTGACTGCACAAGAAACCAAAACCCTAAGAAACTATAACTAACAGTTTCAGTAAACTAGGTTCTCATAACAATCAGTGTAAGTAAAAATTGAAAGTTAGAGACCATTATCAATTTTCAACATGAGAATCCTATCAATTAACCAATGATGTATAAGAGTTAAGCAAAACCCATAAGCAAGATCATACAAAGGGTCTAAAAACAGAACTTAATACCCAAACCCATCGTTACCAATAATTCAAAGCACAACCTAAAATCAACAAAATCCCAATTACCATCGCTGCGCTAACACCCTAAATTGAATTATGAACATGAACAAATTGAAAAACCCCTAATTCTATATGCGTCTTGAACACCTCTCCGATCACATACACAACAGAAAAATCACGCGGTTGCCACAAATGGAAGTAAAAATGCCTAAATCTGAAACTTGTGAACATTTCAAGGATCATAGATCGAGAGGTGCATTATCAAATTTTCAATTCATAAATCATAAGAAACGGACCTGGTCGAATGATAGCGTTCCATCGGTTTGGATTGTCGGTAAAGGAATCGGAAAATGAAAATGAATCGATCGCAAAGAACAGTCTTGTAATCAACAAACAGAAACAAAACAAAAGAACTCGAAGCGCAGTATTAGTCTCTGTTTATGTTTATGGGGCCTAAATACAGTAGATTTTGAATTGAACTAAAGCTGAAACGTGGGCCAAACACCGGCCCATATGGCCCATGTAAAAGGGCATAAAAGTCATTTCACATGAAGACTGGTCCAGGTTGCTACAGTCACCATTTTCGCCGAGGTTTTGTAGCAATCTTTAAGCCCTAAACAGAGCAGTTTGAGAAGATGGAGATATCGAGATCCAACGGGACGACGACGCACGCTAGTTCGATCGATGGCGGCGCCACCACCTCACGGTCTCTGCAACCGAACTACAGTAGCTCGGCCGTTCAGGTGCGTGATTCAGTCTTCACATTTGTTTCCGAATGATTGTTGTAAAAATTAAATGAGAATGAATGAAGTGTTTACCGTGAATAGGGTTTGAGTTCAAATAGAATTTGGATGAAATATTTGGTGCCTCTTGCTAGTCTCTGTATGATTTTTTAGGGTTTTAGGTTCAGTTTGTTGAAATTTATAGGAGTGACACTTAGGTGATAGATATAATGTACATTGAATACTGCACTAGATTGGTATCTTGAATTAATCTCAGGTTTGATTTTGTGTGAAGCAAGTCTAGCAAATTGATTGAGTTGAATTTGTCTACTACTGTCCTTTAAAAGGAAGTTTAAGTTTCTTTTGATCTAATGTATTTATATGCAGTCTAATGAGTTGAATTTAGTGGGTTGATATAATATGCTGACCTGGTCCTAAATTATCTTGTGTTATTGGACCATGTTGCTTAAAAATGATATGCTGCAGGAAGCTTTGGAACACTTGGCATCTGTTGATCTGATCGAGTTGTGCAATGAAGCAAAAGTGGAATGCTGTCGAGCAACGAGAGACTTGAGAAGCTGTGGGCGCGTAGTGGATTATGTGTTGAACTCATGTGGACATGCCTCATTATGCGCCGAGTGTACTCAACGATGTGATCTTTGCCCAATTTGCAGAACCCCAATACCAAAGAGAGGCAATAAAAATCGGCTCCGCCTTTATTATGAGTGCATAGAAGCTGGCCTTATCTCCAAAAGATGTGATGAGAGGTTTCAAGAGAAAGAAGACGGGGAGACACAACGAACTGTTGATGTTCAGCGCCTTTATTCTTTGTTTGACGTCGCAATGGAGAATAACTTGGTTTCATTGATCTGCCACTGTATCCTTTGTCATCTCTACTTTCTTCTTTGTCAAATTTTGTTATTATAACATGTCAAATATCACAGCCACATGCTTTTTGCTTGGGGAAGCTCTCTAAAAAGTTGATACTACCTCTTCCTTGCCTCTTTTATTTATTTTTATCAGCAGTAAAGAGCTGAATCCTAACCTAACTCTGAACCCCTCCCTAACCACCTATCCTAATTGTTAACCTAACCCCATCCCCAAGCAGATGACCCACTAGGATTTGAACACTAGACCTCTTACTAGGCAGTGCTTGTCCCTTTAACACAGAAGGCTGAGTTTAGTTCAGATTGTTAAAGCAAAGGGGTAACGGAAAATTAGATCACTTGACTTGTGCTGATTTGTCATGTACTATTATGATGTTACAAAAATCTACTTTTCGTTGAAGTTCTGTTTCACCTTAACACCTATTTAACAGATGTTACAGATGTTTGTATGGATGAATCGGCCGTGTCTAGCGACCCTATCATTGCTTTCTTGCTTGATGAAGTAGTAGTCAAGGATTGGTGCAAGCGGACTTTCCGGAACATCTTGACAGAACTTAAAGATATCTGTATCCTTAGAACTTTGGAAGTATTTTGATGTTCAATGCATATTCTTTTTTTTTTTTTACTTTCATGCCTATGTATTCTTTCAATTGTTCAGGAGTATATTTCTTAGCACACTTCATTAGATATCCTTGAAGTAAAAGAGATGAATTCTAGATTGAGTCTTCTTCTGAAGTTTTCAGTGCACCTGGCTGGCATATCCAATGTGCTTGAAGTTTTGGAGTCATCGTTCAAGGGATCTCTTTCAGCACAACTTCATGACTTGCACCACCTTCAAGAGAGCATATTAAAGACAAAGCAGGTTTGATTTCATTCTGGCATAGGGTATTTCAACTTTTTATTTACCCAAATACTTTTTAAATCTCTGTTCTGCTTTGCTTTCCAGCATTTGGAGATTATGGTTTGGTGTATAGGACATCATTTTTTGGAGAATGTTAAGTCTCGTTTTGATACTTTGATATCGTGGCGTTCTTCTGTCCGTGAAAGAAAAGCAGCTGCAATTAACCGTGCATGGCCTGATCCTGTAAACCACTCTGGAGAGTACATTGGACAGAATGGTTCCCTGTTCATTGAAGATGCGTTGATGAATCTTGGAATTGAGCTTGAATATACACAGGAGATGGGAGAGGAATTAGAAATAGCATTATTGCAGAATGATAAATCACCATTCTTCAGGTCTAAGATAGAGGGGGTTGGAGGATGTTATCCATTTGAAAATCTTCGAGCTGCTGTTGACATACTCTTCTTACACGGAAGTTCAGACTTGGTACTTGCAAAGCAGGCAACTGTATCCTTACTCAATCTTACTTGCATCTTTGGTATTGAATAATTCTGTTGATCGGACATCTTTTGAGTTATATTTATGAATTCCTTTAAGTTATATACGTATTTTTGGTTCCCTTAATCTATGCACAGTTTCTGTATTATCTATTTGATCGACATTGGACATTACCTGATAGCCAATGGAGGAGTTTGATAGACAATTTTGCGGCTACTTTTAATATAACCAGGCATTCTCTATTGGAATCTTTTACTTTCTATCTTTTGGATGATCATACAGATGAGGCTCTGCAGGTAACAACATCCTTCTTTTCCTTCTAAATTTTCTTTTATACTCATTTAAGTTTGAGTTTTTGAATTTCACATTTCAAAGCAGTACATGTCTACATGTAATTTCAGATTAATTTTAAAAAGCATCTTATATATCTTTAACATAACAAGATATATAATAAATATAGGTCTGTTAATTGAGAGGCCACTTGACTAAATTAAGATGTCTATTCAGGTAGCTGTTTAATTGACGGTCATGTTTTAGCAATGTAGCATATTAGAATTTAGGACATAAAAGTTACATAGACATATTTGTTGCTTTGGAGAAAAAGTTAACTTTGCATGTCTAGCATGGAGAATCGTACTGCTTAATAGATGTACAATATTACAATGAAGGCAAGATTTTCATTATTATGATTCCCATGCATTCATTTTTTTTCCTCTATATTTATAAGCAAAAGCACACTCTGATCAAGATTTTTAAGCACTGTTAGAAAAAATAATAATTTGGTGAGTCGAGAAATACGGATGATGACTGAAGGAGCGTTTTTGTTTGGTTGTTGTATTGAACTATTTTGATCTGTGTGGTCATGTTTTGGTTTTCGGGGTAGCAGTGTGGAATTTTCTTTGCCCTTTCAAGTTAATATCACTTGTGTTCTCA
>JAYMSU010000318.1:0-15165 GCA_036897765.1 Erodium chrysanthum | reverse complement strand
CCCGGTCCTCAGAGGCGCATCTGCTACGACTCTAAATTCATCCCGAACAGGTCTTGGGACCGGACTCACCGCTACCGATACTATTATAATTGCTATTATCTAAACGAACTCTACTTTATTGAAATTTTGACTGAACAGTTCCGAGTTTAAAACATGCACAAGATACAAAAATTAGGCGCATGTCTTTTGTGAAAGTATCGGTTTCCTCTTGAGATATTTTCGTTGGGTAATGACATAAATGCCCATTGCCCTGTCCTACAAAATCAATAATGCCGCGTTTTCAATGGCATTTAGGTAATTTCCTTCTTAATTAGGGTTCAATTAAAGCTCCACAATAATCCTAAGATTAATTTACCTTTCCTTTTCAGGAAGGTAACGAATCACACAGTAGCAAGACGCGTGGCTGCTTTTAGCTTCATTTAGGTCCGTAGGAGTTTCGATCTCTTCCGCAACCTCTGCAAGATCGGACGGCTCATATTCGGTCTCGCGGTCAAAGCGATATCCGCCACGTCGGAAGGGTCAAGAAAAAACCGAAATTGACAGTGCCGCCATTGCCGACGGAGAAGCAACCAAACTCGTGTACTTGGCGTGTTCTGATTGGTCGGATGGGTTAAAGAGACACGCCCAACTCAAACACTTGAAAGCTGTGGGGCCTGCTTCCTCTGTGGAGACACGAGGCCACGACAGGAAACAGACACGTGGCGGGTTCTTGTTGGTGATTAGAGTTAGGCTACCCAATTACACACACTAATGAGCAATCATTAATCGAATTATATTTTATATATGGTATGTGTTCATATCATATTTCATATCTGTGGTTTGTACACAGATTTTGAAACCTTCAAAGTCAATGCGTACAGTGTATATAATACATTTATGAAAAGATAATGTATAATTTAGGTCTTCTTTATTATATGTTTCTCTCTACTGTATCGAAGTTATTTTAAAAATATAATTATATTCCTTTGACAATTTTTAAACCACACAACGACAGGAGAGGTGTGAGTGTGACCAATAATGCTTGGCTTTTGTTTGTATAAGATCGTATTAATAGTATATTAATTCATAATCATATCTTAAGAAGTTGCAGTGTCACTCTTTGGAATTGATTTGATTTGATCAGTTTCCACATGAATTGTGTCCTTTTAATTTTCTAAGTTAGATGTGTGCATCATCACTAAATAAATGTTAGTTCTTGCATAATACATCTTTTAATTTTCTGTTATTACTAAGTAAATGTTAGTTCTTGTACATCAATCAGTTTCAGATCAGTGGCATTTTTTTCAAATTATTGTATTGAAAAATCAATCACTTCATAATCATTTGAAATAAACTTCCAGAATTTACAATCTGTTTGGAGTTTATTTAATAGTCAATAATGTTAGCTGATTGTTTAACTATGATTGTGACTTGGCGATAAAATAGTGAGAGACCGAACTCAATTATGGGTTGATAAAAGTGCGGCAAATACAAATATATTGTTATGATTGAATTTTTTTTGATCAAAGGGCTGTACTCAATCCTGTAATGAAGGAAATATATTGTTATCATCAAAATAAAATCAGATTTGTTGGGACTATTTCGGTCATGGCCTATTAGTAGCACATGCATTCTTACAAATAGAAAACGACATAGTTTCATACCACAAAAACCATAATCAAACAGGAATTGATTGGGCTGAGACTACACAAAAAGTGATACAATATCAAAAGACTCAATAATGTACATTTCAATCACAATACAGCTTCATATACAAACCATACGTATCATCAAAACTACACATTTTCCTACTAAAAAAATCTTCCTTCTCACACTAACTTCAGCTCTACACTTGGGAACATTTGAACAATTCAAACATTACAACATCACCGACAAATATCACACCAACCATAAATTATTGAAAGAAACCTCGAGATGGCAACTACGAAAGGAGAAAACCAACAAGTTTCAACTAATATGTTACTATACTGCAGTTTATCACTACCTAGTACTAATTACTTCCTAGTCAAGTAAAAGATTTTCAAGATAAACAATCAAATTCTACCACAATTAAAAAGATTAGGGTATCTCCTGCCACAACCAAAGTGATAGGTGGTCACGAGGATCTAGTAATAAAATACGCATAAAACATCAGAGTGTTAAACAAATAACCAACAGTGAATGCTCTAGTACAACTGCAAGCAGAGGGAAGAAAGAGGAGTTGTAGTTCTGAGGAAGGAAACAAACAAAGCAGAAACAAAGGTAAAGCCAGCTATAGAGGCTCTCTTGGAAACATTAAAGATGGAGCTTGGTATATTTCAGGAGTGACTAAGATTCGCAGATTAATTTGGTCCTCAAGGTAGGGCATAAGGCTGGTTCATGTTCATCTGGTCTTCTACTTTAGGCAGAGAGAAGGCTTCATCAAAAGAGGCAGTGATGGGCTGGCTTCAGGCTTCGTGGTGGATCTCAGCTGTTATAATGGGAAGGGAAAGGCAATGAAAGGGAAAATAAGTGCATCAGAATTCCATTTACAGGGAGATCGGATAGGTTATAACTTACAAGATCAGACTGGCATATATATCTAGATCAGAGGAATGCTAAGCAGAGTTAACACATGAAAACAATTAAAAATAAGAATGAATTGAAGGGAAGGGAAATGATATCTGTACCTACCCTCGCCCCAATGACAAGGCCTAGTAACCATAACTTCTCCGCCGAGGAGCAGAGCTCTGTCCAGATAACCTGGTAATAAGCAGAATGGAGTGAATGTGATTAGCAGGGCATGGGATATTAAACATGAAAATCGATTAATATTGAAATGTGAGGTTCAGGTCCAATCCTAGCTCTCATTCTAGCACATTCGGATGTATATGGCAGCGAAGTAAAATAGATTATAAAGCTTGATTCATAATAAGAACAACTGATATAATTAGAATCCTCACCCAGAACTTCCAGATCGCCCTGATGAATAACCACCATAAGCTCCATAAGCACCGCCGCTGCTACTTATCTATAAAGCAAACGAAGACACAAAATTAGGAAAACTATGGCAATGGCTGGATGTATACAAGCGCAAGGAAAGGCATACAAAACTTATTGGTTAAACAAACAAACAACAACAACTTAGCCTTTTTCCCAATCGATTAGGGTAGGCTCTATGAACCAAACTCATTGGTTAAAACAAATCAAATAAATAGTTTTGTCCAACACTACCAAGAACAAATGTTCCACAAATGCTATCATAATGCTTCAAGAAACTGTGTACACTAGAGTAAAAAAATAGTATTATATTCAAATTAAAGTACTCCCTGAATTCCAAAATAGTTATGCTGTTTGATTACTAGCAAAAATAAGGAATAAGTGGAGTTAGTGCTCAACTATACTATGAGTCATGTGCCCCATCTTGCCAATACACTCATGTGGTAATAACTAAATAATACGAGGATATTATTTTTAATCCATATATACATTACTAGTTTACTTCCTCAAAAGGAAAGTGGACATTTAATTTGGAATAAAGAGGTGAAAGATAGTTTGTACCTGTGAACCACCATAACCTCCATAACCATCATAAGCACTAGAATATGAATGTCCACGCCCATGCCTTTTGCTGTCCCTACTATCATAATCTAACCCATCCCCGCTATCTGCTGAAGCGGGAAAATATGGAAGCACTGGCAGATATGTAGAGATTGGTCCCTCTCTATCAAAGACATTTCCTCTTAACCGTCTCGCTACTTGTACAAGAGCATCCTTGGCAACATCAAGGTCTCCAGAAATCTAACCATTGTAAGATATTAGCAACCTCATTTTCATAATTTGACATCTCTGATGACTTTTGAACCACAAAACCAAATAAGTAGTATGAAAATAAAAACCAGAAAGTTTATCACCTGCACCATCTCATCACCATCAGATGCAACTTTAGGAAGGTTTTCCTTTGAAAGTATACGAATATTAGCTTTGGTGACTCTCCTCAGCTCACTTATGATAGATCCTCCTTTACCAATAAGGCAACCAATCCGTGAGGTTGGTACGAGCAAGCGGGTTGTAAATGAGATAATACCGGAATCTCTTTCTGTTTTCTCACTGCACCGAGGTTGCAAGCGCACAGCAGCCTCAATAGTTGGAGAGAATGCATCTTCGAAGAACTGAAATAACGTGTAAAAAATTAATATAGTGAGAAGTATTAAAATTTGCCCAAAATAACATGCAGAACTATATTAAGATTTACCTCCTTTGCTGACACTGTTATTAAGCAATCGACTGCTTCAGTTGTTGAACTATCAACTTTAATGGTGGCCCCAGAATCCTGTCTAATCTGATTAATAATAGTACCACCCTTGCCAATGACACCTCCAATATTTGCAGTAGGGCAAACTATACAAAGAGAAAATTCCTTCGAAGATGCTTCATCTCGAGGAACTGGGTAATAGGGGCGTGACCAATCTCCAGAGTCACCTCTGTATCCATCTGAAGGACCCATCATCGGTGCTATTCCTACAATTGGAGCCCCATTAGGACCCAAGAGTGAACCACCTGAAGGATAGACACTGGGCGCAGCTGAGGTAAGCAGATGCTGAGACTTGGAAGGATTATCGCGTAAACGAGAGGCAATTTGGTGCAGTGCCTTCTTCACAACTGGGGAATCCCCAGAAATCTGAAAGGACAAATTAAATGTAATAAATGCTTGGAGCGACCAGCCTAAAAATTTGTGACAAAAGCATTTGGCAGAAGTATATAAAAGATTAACAACATAAACAATTTGGTTAAATAACTATCAGTGTCAATAATAAGGTACGGTACATGTTTTTGGTTTCAGATTAAAGTTGCACTCAAGAGTACAGTATGGCCAAAATTATCAATGATCATGTAAATACAACCTCCCACCAAATCCATGATTGGTGATGTCCAAATTTAAAAACAAATTAAAATGTTCATGCCGAATATAAGCTAACAAAATTACCTGTACAAGTTCATCAGAGTTCAATGCACAACGAGGCAAATGTCTATCCTTCAGAATACGAATCTGGGCACCAGTTTCACTGCGTATGTTTTGTACTATTTGTCCACCTTTCCCAATAACACATCCAATCTGATCAGATGGTACAAGGAGACGAGCAGTAACCTCACGACCTTCATTGTCATCATCACCCTGCAAATCTTCAGCCACAACTCTGTCATGCACCCTAAACAGAGCATCCTGAGCTGGAGAAACATAGTCACCACTATCTCCAAAAGCATTGGTCTCATCACTAGGGCTGTAGACGGTAACAACCCGCTCTTCACAGCCTGATACAGTCTCACCAATCCTAATCTTTGCTTTGGTATCAGCTCTTAACTGCTTCACAATCTCCCCTCCTCTTCCTATAATACTTCCAATCTTACGTCCAGGGCATAAGTATCGGTAGACAGTATCTTCGGAATCAATAGTGAAGTCTCTATCTCTATCATCACCTGGATTCCTCCTTTTACTCCCTCCATTGTCATAGTCAGAATGTGAATGTGGCCGTTTCCCATAGCTATTCCTCTGGCCAGCCATGGAAAAACACTCAACTCTGCTTCAGAAACACAGCATAAAGATACACGAACCAATATTAGTACCCGAATTCCAGCAATTATTAGCAGCACACATGCATTGAACATCATCTCACAAATATGTGAATTATACTATTTAACTATAAAATTCAAAAATAAAACAAAAGACTTTAGGGTAAATGTATACAAAAAAAAGAAAAAAGGCCATGAGTTTGAAAAAAAAAATTGGCTGTACAAACTAGCTCTAGCAACCATTCAGGTAATGTAAGATCGAATTGCTGTAAAAAAAGAACCTTGATACAGAGTTTCATCTTCTACAAACAAAATGGAGATTTCTGCAACTAACCCATTAAACCAATTAACGTCAGAGAGAAAAATTCTTTGAAATTTCGCAGGAAATATTTTCCCAAATTTCGAATAGAACACAATGAATGTTGAGCTTTAAGCATTAAAACCATCAGCACTGCGTACATAAAAATCGCGATAAATTATATTTAACTGTGCATGAACAGATCTGACGCATACACCCAGATCCCAACAAATCAACACAGGTAACGAATTGCAGAGAACGAATTGAAGGACGATATAGTTTATATTAAGATGAACAATAGTTAAAAAGTGATGTACCTTGAGTGATCAGGTCAAGGTTTCAGTGAATCGGAAGATGACGATGAAAGCAGAGAGTTAGATTTGGGGAAAGACAAGGTACGAAATTGGATTCGTTTTCGTTTCTAGGGTTTTGACCAGACAAGCTTTACTTTTATTTATTTATTTATTACGTATCAGGATTTTGGAATATCCAAAATTTATTCGAAGTCCTCTACTTTCTTCATAATTGCGAAAACACTCGTTTTGCAGGTTTTGGGTCCCATACAACTGATTACATTCTTATACGTTGCACTCGGATAAATCACACCAATCAATGCAACCCTTCTCTGTGCTCTGCTTCACTGTTATTATCTCAAACTAAAATAAATATCCAGAAAAATACCCAGCAAAGCTTTCCCGTAAAATCTCCGCACTTTCTACACAACCAAACACCAATCTTCTCTCCCCCATCTTCCTCCAAACCCTAATCCCGATCCCTTCCGACCTCGATATACGGTCTGTTTCGATTTCTTCGATTTGCCTATAGCACCGGATTTGATGTCATCCTCTAATCAGACCCAGTTCCGGTACACACAGACCCCATCAAAGGTCCTCCACCTCCGCAATCTCCCATGGGAGTGCTCTGAAGAAGAGCTCATCGAGCTCTGCAAACCCTTCGGTAAGATCGTCAACACCAAGTGCAATGTCGGTGCCAATCGCAACCAGGCCTTCGTCGAATTCGTGAGTTTCTCTCGTTCCGATTTCCATTTCAATCATCGGCTCTGTTTCCGCATAGCAGTAGATTAATTTTCCGTAGATATATTTTTGGAATCAGTGACCAATCTGAACTGCATACTAGATTTGGTTTTGGGAATATGTGAATTGTTAGATATTTTCAGGGAATTAGTTAATATCGTCTTACAGTTAGGGATGTGAAAATTGCAACATTATATTTTAATTTTGACAAAATCAGTGATTGCACTTGCAGTCAGACCAAAATCAGGCCATCTCCATGGTTTCATATTATGCTTCCTCTTCAGAGCCTGCACAAGTTCGCGGTAAAACTGTGTACATTCAGTATTCGAATAGACATGAAATCGTCAACAACAAGAGTCCTGGAGATGTTCCTGGCAATGTTTTGCTGGTAACTATAGAGGGTGTGGAGGCTGGCGATGTGAGCATAGATGTAATTCACTTGGTATGTTTTTTCCAGCTGCTTGTGATTCTATATTTACCTGTTTTGTAATATGTGACCTGCCCATGCATTTTCTAGCTGTTCCACGTGTCGAAGAACATTGAATGTGTTTTCGTGTAATTTTGCTCCTAAACAGGAAGTCATAACCCTCGGACTGAATGTCTAGTTATATTTTTGTAATTCAAGAGCATAGGAGTTGGGAAATTTGGGAAGAGGAGAACGAATAAAGGGACTGAGATAAATCAAGAGTGACATGGATGCACATTAAAAATCTAGGTGATATAATATATGACATGTGGTGCTATTGCTTTATGACACTGTACCTTCCCTGATATTTTCTGGCTGGTTCGTGTTAGGAGAATGATCAAATACACAATGCTTGCCATTTTATTCCTAAAATAACCAAGCTTATATGTATTGCTATTCACGGTTATTGTGTGTTCTTTTCTATTTAGTATTTGGAGATAACTTCATATTGATGTGTCATTATAGTTTGTTTCTTGTAGGAAACTGTTGTCATTCCTTTCAAAACTTCTTATTCCTCCTAATTGATTTCTCCTACACTGATTTCCTTTCTATTTTAAATCAGACATCTTGATTTCAATATGTCCTTGTAGTGTTTCAGCACTATGTCATGCTTTTGGCATTGGAACCAATTTATTTTTTTCTCCTCTTTTATATAGAATAGCACCCTGATTATTATGTGTCAATTTGATTGGAATCAGTTGAATCACAGATGGTGATGCCTCTTAATTATATCTTTTGTTGGAGGCAGTTTGGAAATATTGTCATGTACGTCTAAGATCTATCTTCACGCATATATGTACAGGTGTCATTCTGCGCTCATTTCCTAAGTTCGAATATATTTATTAGTTACATTGTATCCACATGTAGGGTGGTTTATATTTGTGCAGTTTTTTCTCATTATATTTATACAAGTTAACAATATCCACCTGTATATGTATTGCAGGTGTTCTCTGCTTTTGGCTTTGTGCACAAAATTGCTACTTTTGAAAAGGCAGCAGGTTTCCAGGTGAGACAGGAAAGTTAAACATAGAATTGCCCAAGATTATTTCTGTTTTCCAATACCCTTCTCAAATATATTGTATGCATATTTTTGCCAGGCCTTAATCCAATTTAGTGATGCTGAAACTGCTTCTGCTGCAAGGAATGCTTTGGATGGCAGAAGCATACCGAGGTATGCATTCCTCCCTTTTACATTCCCTTGTAGTTCTTTAGCTCTCTAAGTTTGGGAAATATTATTGATTTGCTATACTTGTGCTTGATGTTTCTAATAGGTACCTGCTTCCTGAGCATGTTACTTCATGCAACTTGCGAATTTCATATTCAGCACACACTGATTTGAATATCAAGTTTCAGTCTCACAGGAGCAGGTGTGGGCCTTAGTTTTAGTTACTTTCCTTATATAGTGTATGATCGTGCTCATTGCTTGGATTTTATTACAATTCTTGAATGCTTTTGATTATATTGTTAGGACTCATGCTAGGTGATGCATATCCTTTTTGTCATATAGGGTGAAGTAAGCTAACCAGAAAACAATGTGTTTGCTTGTCCTCTGAGTAATTTGTTTCATGTTTTCATAGTGTTCCATCAGTAACTTATGCTGTTTATCGTTGAAATAAACTGAATGAAGTGCTAGCTTATTCATTCATACCAACAATTCTCATATTCGAGAATTTATTATTCTTCTAGCTTTTTTGACACTGTTATTTTATGGAGTGTTTTTGTTATGCAAATTTGCCACAATTTACTTAATTTTTGAGGTGTTTGGTACATTTTTTTTTATAGTCAATAGACAGCCATAAGCTGACTGTTCTGCCTATTTAATTGCATAGCAGCTTAATTTAGAGTACATGATGCAATCTCCCTCAGCTTTTCAAATTTCCCCTTAGCATTTATAGGAATTTATGCTTATGTTTATGTAGAGTGGGAGAGAAGGGAGCATTACATGCTCACCTAATGTATTAGCTCCCCTAAAAACATGTTTCTCTAAAATATACCAAATAAGAAAAGAAAATGTTAATTGGATATGATTAATTTGTGGCCTCTCTGTCCTCAGAGCTTGTGTTTTTTTTTTATTACTATTGGAAGAATATTGCAATGTTTAACAATGTTGAGAATGACATGTAGTCTATAAGATACTTCATAGTCTTGAATATTCACGTGGTCATGTTTATGTTTGTAATTTTAGTTTTATGTTTTTAATGAGAAAATGAAACGGAGTTCGTGGAGATGTTTGTGTCATTGACATTATATTACTATCAGTGTGGTATATTTCAAAATTGTTTCTTGTGGTTTGAATTTTGTAACATCAACTGGAGCACCATGCAGCTTATGTCTCTGTCAAATGTTAGATCAATCCACGTTATAGTGCTCAAAAGCTAATTAACAAAACTGTTCTTATGATTTATATTATTTTATTGGAAGGGTATGTCTCTATCAAACCTTCTATCCACGTTATAGAAGGCTTACCTCCTAATTGTTTCAGTGTCAGACAGTGATTTATATTATTATTTAGTTATTAACTTAGTATGCATATGCTTACCGTTTACTAATATTTGGGTTCTATTTCTCAAACTTCTGCATATTAATGATGTGTCTAATCAGGGCATTATACATTACCAAATTGTTTCCATGTCTGTGCAGGGACTACACAAATCCATATCTTCCTGTGAACCCTACCGCAATTGATGGGCTCTTTCAGGTAACTTCTATCGTTTTACCCTTCGCTTTATTTTGGATCTTGAGTGTATTTTGAGTGTGCACTAACAAGTTGTCATCTCTAGCCTGTTGTTGGTCCTGATGGGAAGAGGAAAGAGGCTGAGAGTAATGTACTTCTTGCTTCAATTGAAAACATGCAGTATGCCGTCACGGTGGATGTTCTTAATACGGTAAGGAATCTATTTGTCCATTATCGCATGAACTAATTGGTTCATTAATGCCTACTAGGGCTTGGCCTGGTAAGGTAGAGCTTCACCTCTTGTGGCTTGGCCTGGTCTGGTCACGTGCTTGGTGGATGTGGGTGTTAAGGGAAAGGGAGAGTTATACTCCCTGTTATGCAACTTATTAAGAATAAAAAAATATCAATTTGTTTTGTTCATATATACAACTCATTACAATGTTTGTTTATATACTGCAGGTGTTCTCCACATTTGGTACCGTCCAGAAAATTGCTATATTTGAGAAGAATGGAGGCACACAGGCATTAGTTCAATACCCTGGTATCCCTCATTACTTGCCAACTTTTAATTGTCTATAGTTCAGTACTCTTCCCTGTCGTGTCTCCTTAAAGCTGCCATGTCATAAATCCTGCTTACTTCTATCTTCTTTCTGTTTCTAGTATTATTGAGGTAGATGCGTGGCCAAGTGCTGTTCTTTGTCCTGTTATCTGTATAAATACACGTATATTTCCTGGATTCTGAATTTTGTTAAAAATACTTGTACCCTATCTAAAGATAATTTAAACATGAAAATTTAGATAGGAAAACTGTAAGAATATTCCTATTTCAAATGAAATGACAATAATATTAACTGGTTATTGCGGGATATAAACATCCATTAATGTAGATAGAGGTTCAAGGATTTGTACTCTTCACATAAACAATGAGTTTAAGAGACATTCCAGTGCAATAATCACATTCTGCATCCTTTATATATCCTCACTTTGCTGCATCATTTTTTGCAAGGCCCACAAAGAACTGGAGATATTTCTCCATTTGCCGTTCATCTGTTATAATACTCCCTCTTTAATATTAAAATTGCATGATTTGGGTAGATCTATTACACTGCAGAGTTTAGATAGTCAATTAGACGTGCTATAATAAAATGTGGACCAAGAGAAAGTAACATGCATGCTTTCTCATGCCCATATGGATGTCTTGAAACTTAAAAATATTGTTCTGGAATATTAATGCTGCATCAGGCCAATGCTGAGATGTAATGTCTTTCAACAAATTTCACGTGACTCAGAGGATTAGTAATTAAAAGAAGTCCCCAAGGGGACACCACAAATGATTCAAGCATCACATCTCTATAGTTGAGTTTGTAGGTTCAAATCATATTGGGTGCTGATGGGAATGAGTTAGGGGAAAAGGGAAGACCTACCTCTTGTTGTGTAGCTCATTTGTCTCAACAGGCATCTTTTTGCTTAAAAAGAGCAGTCTTAAAAAATCTGATAAGCATATTTGGGACATTGCAACTTTGTATATCGGAGTCATAATCATTACTTTAGAGGGGTGTTTTCCATTTCATGTTGTGTAAATCACTGTTCAGATTTAGAGTTTCATCATAAGCAAATTTTCCTGGGCTGCCTTAATGGAGTATTAGTAATCCCATTTTGGATATTTCATGTTTGCCTTAGCCATGGTTCTCAATCTTGATGTCATAATAAAAGTTCATTGTGTATGCAACCATAATTAGACATCTGTGATCGTGTCATTTGTTGATTAGTTTTTATTTTTTTGATTGGTTTTGTCTGGTTCTATTGTTCTCGCTGCTGTGAACTAATGACTAGTTTTTATTTACAGATGTTGCAACTGCAGCAGCTGCCAAAGATTCTCTAGAGGGACACTGCATATATGATGGTGGCTATTGTAAGCTTCATCTATCATACTCTCGTCATACTGATCTCAATGTAAAGGTATAAAATAAGTGCTTTTGAGTTAATGTTCATGAGAGAAAAATAAGAGGGAAAATGTATAAACATCCTTACAAGAAAAGTGGATCTCTTGATCTTGAACGTATGTTTCTTGAAACACTTAAAATTGCCGTTTCTTTGTTGTTTGATCTTATTTATTATCTCCTCAATGTCATCCATGTACTGAACTTGCTATATTTTCCCTATCTCATAGGCTTACAGTGACAAAAGCAGAGATTACACCGTCCAAGACCCAAGTTCAGTTGCACCACAAGTTCCAGGACTCCTCGGTGCTCCATCTTACCCCGGGAACAACTATTCTTCGAATATGCCAGGTCATATGCCTCCGTGGGACCCAAACATGCAGGCGAGCAGATCAACCTATGCATCGGGCCCCAGCACTTATCCCAGCCAAACATATGCAGCGCCCTCCACTCCTGTGTACTCCAGTGCACCAATGCCGCCTGGATCATCACCCCATTCTCAACCCACCAGAATGCCTAACCCAGGTGTTCAGCAAAATGCGGGACCTGGTCAAGCTCCTTACTATGGTCAGTAAGTTTTAACCCCAGGTCCAAGAAACTGATTGATTTGTCGGTCATGTTAAGATGATCTTTTTTATTTGATTCTTGGTGGATTCTATTTGGTTTTAAGTTTGAATGCATTACATTCATATCCTAAATTGCTTTACTAAATTACTTTTTCTTCGGTAAATTCAATCAAATGCTGGTTTGGAAGTGCTGTGTGCACATGGGATGTGTTACTTTTTTGCTTGGATTTTATGAGAAACAGTTGAGCACATGATCCAAAAGTTTCAAATCTACTAAATAAACCTTAAGATGGGGTCTTGTCAAAACGTGGTCCTGTTGCTCGTGTGATGAGCTACTCCAGTAGTTCACTGCAACTACTTTTGAGACACTAAGCCCCCACATAAATCCACTCCTAAGATTTTTCATGTCTTTCCTTTTGATTTTGGTTCATGTGCTATGTTTCTTCATAGTAGAAAATGTCTCTTACGGTGTACTAAGATTAATATTTATACCGTTGCCCAAAATTTTCACCATCAGGTTACAAGTTCAAGTACTTGATCACGAGTTGTGACAAAAAATGTCTTATTCATGACAAGTTTTAACTGATTGTGTTGGAGTCTTGACCAAAAATATCAAGTCTTAATAATGACAATACCCTACCATTTGGCTTGGCTGAAATACTGTATGTGTTGTCATCAATTATGAAGTAGAGCTGCTTAGCTTCTGTGACTCTGTAACACACACAGCCAATCAAAATATGTCAGTGAGTGAGCATAGAAACATGTCTGACCTAATGTAGCTTGAACATTTGAATGTATAACCCGTGACCCAAAAAGAGTGAGGTCTCTATAGGTTAGTGTATGGTGTTGGTGCCAAAAGCTACTGCTCCATTTTCACACTTTTGTCAACCAAAGAAAGAGGGCCCTGTTTATTTCCTAAACTTTTAATATCGGATCATATATATGTCGGTTGGACTTGGTAATTAAGGATTAGACATTTGTGCTAAATGTATAAAACTGGACATCTAACAATCGTAAACTCAAAAGAGATTAAATTCTGATATCGGGTAAATTTTGTAAAATCGAACTAGAATCAAACCCCGACTAAAACATGTAGCCCATCCCCCCAATGGGATGGTTTCATTTCATGACTCAAATCACTCCAGGCCAAACCCACTGAGATCAATGGGAGAGTGACCCCAAAACCACACGGTTTGAGCTAGAAAACCAAAACCACTTAGCATGATCACATTCACATAGGCACAGAAGAAAACCACTTTAGCATGATGAGTAGTTGCAATGTAGCAATGTGCATTAGCAAAAATGGTCCCAACAGCTCACAGCTGGGTCAGATTGTCTTCCTCTTTCAGGTCTGTGATGTTGACACTCCCCCTATTTATTTCCCTCAACCCTCGTCTCCTCAATCATCCCCACACACCACCTTCTTGTGCTCTCCATAACAATCAACACAGAGAGAGAGAGAGAGAGAGCACAAAATGGCTCATCTTGTGCTCTTCTTTGTCCTCAACCTCCTCTCCATAGCCTCATGTGCTCACGCTTACTACGGTGGCTGGACCAGAGCCCACGCCACCTTCTACGGCGGCGGCGATGCCTCCGGGACCATGGGTACGTGCATTTCACATTCGATATGTACTTATTTGTTAGTGTAGATTGATATTTGATTTTTGATCTCTTGTTGTTGCAGGTGGGGCTTGTGGGTATGGGAACTTGTACAGTTCCGGCTACGGGACGAACACGGCCGCGCTGAGCACGGCATTGTTCAACAATGGGTTGAGCTGTGGGTCTTGCTATCAGATCAAGTGTGTCAATGACCCTCAGTGGTGCCTCCCGGGATCGATCCTGGTCACCGCCACCAATTTCTGCCCTCCCGGAGGGTGGTGCGACCCTCCCAACCACCACTTTGACCTCTCTCAGCCTATTTTTCAACACATTGCCCATTACAGAGCCGGTATTGTCCCTGTCATCTACAGAAGGTGGGTTCCCATTTTTCTTTTCTTCCAGTCTTGCCACTAAAAACGAGTTAGTGTCCACATTGGACACATGGACCCAGTCTTTTAAATCAGAGTGACATCCAATATGTATATCAGACCGGTCCTCCCCAATAATATATCGAGACCTGATTATGTGCACTTTTTTATTAAGTGGGTTCACTTGTCTCGGTTAGAGACTTAGAGTGATGCACAATACGTAGACCCGTTCTTTCCAACAACTGTTAAGCGGGGTTGTATTTCCATCAATACACAGTTATGTCTCATACCACTAGGATTTGAACCTCTGACCTAATACGAGTGAAGCGGGTTCATTTTTCTCGGTTAGAGTGATGTAAAGTTCTTTTTCTATGGACCCGTTCTCCCCAACAACTGGTATTGAGACCCTGATTATCTAGACTCTTGTTAAGCGGGGCGGGGTCGGATTTCCATTAATGCACAATTATGTCTTATGTCACTGGGGTGAAAATGAAACTAATGCCATCAATGTGATGTGGTTGTGTAGGGTGAGGTGCAGGAGAAGAGGAGGCATTAGGTTCACCATAAATGGTCACTCGTACTTCAACTTGGTACTGGTAACGAACGTGGGTGGAGCCGGCGATGTGCATGCCGTGTCCATCAAGGGGTCGAGGACCGGTTGGCAGCCGATGTCGCGGAATTGGGGCGCGAA
>JAYMSU010000317.1:0-15196 GCA_036897765.1 Erodium chrysanthum | reverse complement strand
GGGATGTGCCAAAAGGCTTCTTTGCAGTTTATGTTGGGGAGGCACAAAAGGAGAGATTTGTGGTTCCTGTTTCCTATTTGAACCAACCTTCATTTCTCGATCTGCTGAACAAAACCGAAGAAGAGTTTGGATTTGATCATCCCACTGGCGGGTTGACGATTCCTTGTGATGTAGAGACTTTCATTGATGTCACTTGCCGGCTTCATTAGAAGGAAGGCAAAGACCACAATTTTGTAGCATACGAATTTTCTCCAATACAATGTAAATCCTTTTAGAGGTTCCTTTTGTAGAGTTTCAACCTTTTGTAGCATACGAATTTTCTCCAATACAATGTAAATCCGTTTAGAGGTTCCTTTTGTAGAGTTTCAACCTTTTGTTACATCACAATTGGTGTTTTTTTTTGTATTCACAAGTTGACAATGACAAGATGTGCATTCTCCAAACGGGTCTCTAAACTAAATTTAAATACCATGTCAAAACGGGTCTCTAAACGGATCTCTTTATGTGGCATAGCAAGGATTTACTTCGGCCTCTGGATGACGAACCTAGTATGGCTTTGTAGTAATCTCCTTTGAATCACTTGTTTCCTGTTGTTGTTGCTGTTATATCTTTGCTTGCTACTCTCTTTGTTTAAGTCTTCATAGACCTTCCATCTTGGCAAAACAGGCCAACTATTTCTCATGTAATAGGAACATGACCTTTTGATAGCTGATCTTCAGGTCGGGATAAGTTTTGTAATTCTACATGGATTGAAAACAATGAGACTCAAAAATCGTCTTTTCAAAAAAAAAAAACATTATGAAAAGAAAATGAAATTGACGTGGACCTAAGATTCGAAACTAAGATTGATCCCATTGGTCACCTTCAATATTCATACGAATGAGTCTGTAGGTCGGACTGATAGGTGGAAGTCTCATTATATTTATTAACTGATTAATTTCTCCACATACTTTTGATTGTTAGAGTATTTCCTAATTCTAAGATTAGTTATTTTCCTATTATAATTGTTACTTGTTTAGTTATGTTTTCTATTTTACTTTCCTAGTTTGGTTATGTTTGATCTATATAAAGGGTCTTTCTCTATTGTATTTCATCAATCAAGATAAATCAAGTTCAAGCAATAATACAAGTCAATATAGTTTCTATCAAAGTTAACAAATTTGATGCAAGAAGTGTAGGTTGAAAAATGTGTTCTGGGTTGGTCGGTAGGTAGAAAAAGAAAGGCGCGAATTCACAGTGCTAGGCATTTCTAGGGAAATTAGTCTTTTTTTTGTAGAGAATATCAAGAGAAGGAACGATTAGCTGCAGAGGCAGCATGAATCCGATGAATTTTGTGGGAGAATTTAAAATTCCTTCAGAGAGGAATCAAAGGAAAGTCAATTGGATGCCAGTCACGTCGGAGAAGCAGATTCACGAACCCGATCCGACGAACCAGTTCCATGACGAATGGCAGCAGCTCACCAGAATGTATGGTGCACTCATCCAAGAGCCGGTCAATTTTGTTGGGGGAGCTCAGAATTTCAATCCAATTGGGGCTGTTCAGAATGTGGAGCATTATGGCTCTAATGGAGATTTGGCAGAGAGGAGCAGGGTGCTGAACAACATTGCTGGATCCTATGCACAGGCCGTCAACATTGATAGACCTACACCCACTTGGAATGATAATTCTACTTTTGCAAACCTGATGGCAGCGAGAAACACAGCATCGTCCATGGAGCAGATGAGCAGAACCCACAGAGGCACAGCCATGGTGAATACTCCGCTTAGAGGCGCAAACATGGCAGGGACACAGCTGATTCCAGAATTGCTTTTGCAAGGTGATAGCAATTGGAGAAGACCATATGCAAGTGGTTCAGGACTTGCTAGTGACTGGTTGAGTTCAAACCAACTGGGCACCAGCAACAGCACCAACTGGTTGAGTTCAAAGGAACTAGGTAGCTGCAACGGCTTATCACAAATACCATCAGGTACGTCATCAAACTTGTGTTCTTTGGCTTATCACAACGGGGGATTTCAATTATAGTTCTATAACCACTAAGTTTCAATCAACACAATAATTTACAAGGTAATCCAAATCAAATCGTTGATGCTTTTGACATGGGTAACAAGCATGTAAATAGGGCTCTGAAATGTATCATCACAAAACCAATGCAAATTCAATACAATTCATAGAGCCTAGGTAATAACCGTGTTCTAACAATCGTTGTTACTAATGTAAATTTAGCAATATCTATGATTAGGAGATATTAATTTAGATGTCTGACATGGTCTGGCAAGAATCTATTTGATTACTGCACTTGCTTACCCTGTATTCTAATGTAATGCTTAACATATTCTTGTCACCAAACTGATTCTGAAAATTCACTAGATAGGCATTCAGACTAATGTATATTGAGCATGAACATTTTGGCTTTCTATTAATCACTGAATAAACTACAAGAAATATATGCTACTTTTCCTAGATATGCTGAATGTTGACTAGAAACTAACTAGGAATTTCTCATTTGAGAAAAAAAGTGGAAGATAGGATCGCCTTTTTTTATAAGCCATTTTTGTACAAAGATTTCACCAAACTTGTGATTACACATAAGACTGCTTACACCAGTCCTTCATTATGTTAGAGGGAGCCCTTAATCACTGGGCCAAGTTGAGTTGGTAGATAGGATCATCTTTTGCACGGGATATTCGGGCATGCTTGTTTTGATTTGTTTTGCATTATTATCGTTCAACAAACTAGTGAACAATCTTTTACTGCAGATGGATTTCCTCTACCTTACCGACCCAACTATAATCTTAACTTGCCACCAAGAGCAGAGACAGATTCCATCACAAGTATAAGGAACTCGGTCCAAATCCCTGCAACACCACAGAAAGAGGCCAATCAGTTTGAGAACAGTCAGTTTTCAGCAGGATTGAATTTATTGATAGATGAAAGATCGAGTAAGGGAAAAAGTCTTGCAAATTTTGTTTCTACTGCAGATAATGAAGCAATCCGGAACACATGTAATGAGCTACAAAACATCGTGGACTCATCATCCACTGCCATTTCTACACCGTTGAAGGAAAATAAAGATTTGGAGCAAGCGGGTGATCAAGACATTGACCTGAATAAGACACCCCAGCAGAAAGCACCCAAACGGAAAAAAATAAGGCCAAAAGTGGTCAAAGAAGGAAAACCAAAAAAGGCTGCAGGTCAAAATATGGACAGAAAGGAGAATCAAACTGCAAAGAGGAAGTATGTGCGCAAGGCTACACTGCAACAATCAGAATCCCAACAGGCAGGTGCGATGAAGTCCCCTATTCCTCCTACCCTGATAAATACTGATTCGAATCAGAAAACTGGAAAAAGGAAGTATGTACGCAAGAAGGGAGTGGCAGAACCAGCTACTCAACAGACAGATAATGCAAGCAGTACTATAGATTCTGATGCAGAAACCGCCACAAAATCATGCAGAAGAGGTCTGAATTTCGACGTGGAAAAGAGCTGTGATGGAGATGAGGGCAAAACAGTAGTTCCGGAGGAAGCACGGCAGAATATGAGGCCTTTCAATTTAAATTTGGAGTCTCCAGCAACAGAATTATGTGCTGGAATTAACAGTTGGATCGGGGAAAGGCCAGCTGGACAGAGCGGTCATCAGGATGGGCCAAGAACAAGTAACCTTAACCCATCCATGGATAGCGTGCTAGCCCGGTACATTTCACTACAAGGAAGGAGAGCAGCAGGCGCACCATCAACTTCAATGGATGGGCTGCACATGGAATATTCCAATGTTAGCTCAAAAGATATAGACGTGAGAAATGGCGATCCATGGCAAAAGAGAAGTGAATGTGGATACACTCCTAGACAGCAGAATATCTATACAGAAGGAATAGGTCAAGTTGTATTTCAAGCCAAGACTATCAAGGAAAACATTGAGACAACCAGACAACTGATGTCTCAGTGTAGAGCTCAACAACTGCTCAACACTTTCCCCCACTTCCCTGAAGCAAGGGTACCCAAGAGAGGGTACCAGCAGATGGTTCAGCAGGAAGAATGTCACAGAGGCACAGATGTATCAGGAAACCACAAGAAAACGAAGTTTCAAAATGGGCTTTTTAGGAATGTTTATGGCATGCCTTTTGTCAAAGCATTAGAAGGAGTCCCAAGAGAAGCCAATAAAAGATGCACCAATGAAATCGGTACTAGTTCTTTTACATCGCAAGTACACCATGAAATTCTGAATTCTTACCTCAAAAATTGTAAATCCCCAAAGAAACCTAGTGGGGTCAACCACTTCCCTGGTGACTTGCACACAAATTGTATGGCTGCTGGGAAGACCTTGCCATTGCGACATATACATGAGCTGCATTCTTACACAGACAGAATGGTAAACATCAAGGAAGTGACACGGGTTCAGAACTTAGCATCCGTGATAGCAAATGAGAGCCATAACCCACGTCCATCAGCTCCTCCTAGAAGAGATTCTGCGCCAAGGAAAGGACAGATAATGAGAACTTACCAAGCTACAGCACCAGCAGATCAGCAACAAATAGGCTCCTGGAAGAAGCAATCAGCCATGCAATCAAAAGGTATGTTCCATCTCATAAAGGGCTTGGTATCACAAAATTCTGAAATGTATTATAAGTTATAATAGTGATAGATGACTTATGTGAGTTCTGATGCAGGCCCTGCAGATCCGCAGCAATATCCTACTCAGATTGAGGAGATCATAAGTAGATTTGAGGGTCTCAATTTGAAAGAAGCTGACAGCACTATGGTGGGACAAGAACAGAATGCAATGGTCATATACAAAGGAGATGGTGCCATTATTCTACATGAACCTAAAAAGCGCAAGCCAAGGCCTAAGGTCGACCTTGACCCAGAAACGAATAGAATATGGAAGCTCCTGATGGGAAATGAAGGAGGCGAAGGCACTGAAGGAACAGACAAGGAAAAATGGTGGGAAGGAGAGAGAGATGTCTTCAGAGGCAGAGCCGATTCCTTCATTGCTAGAATGCATCTAGTACAAGGTACAAAAAGATTTCCTTATCATGTGCAGTTGATCCACTAGTTGCCCCCAAAAGGTATTCACATTTATCAAACCTGCAACCTGCTGTTCACAGGTGACAGGCGTTTCTCACCATGGAAAGGATCAGTTGTTGATTCAGTAATAGGGGTCTTTCTGACTCAGAATGTCTCTGATCATCTGTCAAGGTAACTTTATAGCATTACCTAATACTACATCTCTGGTTCAAATTAGACTTCAGCAAACATCTTAAACCACTTTACTGCTATGTGCAGCTCTGCTTTCATGTGTTTAGCAGCACGCTTTCCAAAAAGCAATGAAGCATATGAAGGCAATGGGAAAAACATATTGGTAGAAGAGCCAGAAGATTGTGTGGTTAACATAGATGATAGCATCAAATCAATTGAAAATATTTCATGTCTACCGGTCTGCAATTCAATCTCTATAACCCCACTTGAATTAACAGAGCAGAGAAGGGGCAGTGAAGCCTCAGGAACAGAAAGAACAAGCTTTACAGAAGTACAAAGTCGGAGCATAGAGGAAGAAGTCATTTCATCACAAGGATCCTATGACTCCTCAGTTGTTCAAGACAACGGAGGAATCAGATCGTCCTCAGGTTCGAACTCAGAAGCGGAAGATCCCAGAAACGGGAGCATATACAAAGGGAATAGTGATTCAAATCCCACCAGTTTGCAAGAGATGGAAAAGACCACCACCTTCCTTGAATGTTGCAGTCATATAAGTGAAAGCTCAACATTTGATGAGAGATCCAGTTATCAAAGCAAGCAATTGGAACATATGGAAGGCGGCACGACAAGGTCAAGATTGGATATAGGTAATCTCAAAGATTCTGAATCTACTTACCCAATCACTTCACAAAATCCAGAGATTCGAGTACATGAATATATTGACATGTTGCATGACAAAAGGACATCTCCATGGTCTTCAGCTTCATCTGAATTTATCAAAGCAAAAGATCCAAGTTGCACAAGAAATTTGATGGCAGAAAATGTAAGTGATAGCAATATCCATCACAAGGAACGGCTGAGGTCTCAAGAAGAGCCAAGAATGGACACATTTGAATCATCTAGCAGCCACCCAATGCAACAGAGTATCTCTCAGTCACAACCACCTGCTGCATATGATCAACTATTGACTAACAGTTATTCAAGTGGGGGCAACAAGAGCTACCAATTGAAAAACACATCAGTTGCAGAACCAGTAAAGCACGCTGAATCTGTACCTAATTTGAAGAATGATGACATGCAGAGTATCCCTGTGATGAAAAGGCAAGAACACACAGAAAATAAATTGGTGAAGCCAAAACCAAAAGAGCAAGTTCATTCCTCTGGTAAGGCAGCAAATGAGATGAATACCAAAGCAAAGAAAGTAAAGGCTCAGAATGAAGGTAAGAAAGCAGCTGATTGGGATAATTTGAGAAAGCAGGCCCAGGCTGCCGGAATAAAAGAAAGAAGCAAAAATGCAACAGACACCATGGACTATGAAGCAATGAGGTGTGCCAATGTCAGGGAGATTTCAGATGCTATTAAAGAACGGGGGATGAACAACATGCTAGCTGAACGAATCAAGGTACCTCTATCAACATAAATTCTTATAGCTCATTTTCTAAGACCAGCTCAAACTTCCATGAATTAAATATTATAGAAGAATTTTAATGTTCTCTGGAGAGGGTTAACAGTGGTTGTACAATATTGCAGGACTTCCTCAACCGGGTGGTTAGGGATCATGGAAGCATTGATCTTGAATGGTTAAGAGATGTTCCTGCAGACAAGGCAAAGTAAGCCAATTGTATTTTGTAATTTCTTCTAATATACTTTGATGCCTGTAAAATGACAATTATATCTAGAGTGCACATACATAATATGTACTGCACTGATATACCATGTTCTGTAATATCTATCTGCTAGTCTCTGATAATGTTTATGTTGCAGAGAATATCTATTAAGTATACGGGGTCTGGGGTTGAAAAGTGTGGAGTGTGTGCGGCTTTTGACACTTCATCAGCTTGCTTTCCCGGTAAGGTTTATTATTTATACTGAGAAGTATTAGCCACTTACAGCATACCAGACCGCAACTCATATAATCAACTGTCTTGTATTTTCAAAGGTTGATACCAATGTTGGGCGGATAGCAGTTCGCCTTGGATGGGTTCCTCTCCAACCACTACCCGAGTCACTTCAGCTACACCTCTTAGAGATGTGAGTATTTCTAGGCAAACCAATCAGCAATAAATCACTCAATTCTTCCCGCTGATGGCATTTCCATGTAGGTATCCAATGCTAGAGTCAATTCAGAAATATCTCTGGCCAAGATTGTGCAAGCTAGACCAACGAACACTGTAAAGACACTTCCTCTTCAAACCATTCATTTAATTATAGAGCAAAAATGCTGCATGCTTTTATTTGTATACATTTATTTCACTAAATGGTTTGCTGGTTACAAACTGCAGATATGAGCTACATTACCAAATGATTACTTTTGGGAAGGTGAGGTATCACTTTCACTTAGATTTATGCTACCTAATATTAGATAGTGCCTCATGTTTTGATATTTGTGCAGGTGTTTTGTACAAAAAATAAACCAAATTGCAACGCATGTCCAATGAAAGGGGAGTGCAGACACTTTGCAAGTGCTTTTGCGAGGTTTGCATTCAATCTTTGCTCTCTTATCATCTTTACTGCAGCAATTTGTATCCAAATTTCGTATCATAACATTTTGTAATGACTCAACTAGAATTTAAATATTTTTTGTTATAACTGTAAAAAAAACTCATGAATTGGGATGAGCATACTAAAATATATTTTAAATCAATGAGAATTGTACTCATCATACTAATCTTAAACCCTGTGGTGCAGTGCAAGGCTTGCCCTCCCTGGCCCTGAAGAGAAAAGTATTGTTAGTTCATCATTTCCTACTGCACCAGAGAAAAACCCTACTGCAATCATCAACCCAATGCCATTACTTAAGGAAGCAGGGCCTGATACTGGGAAGTGTAATGCCATATGTAACCCCATAATTGAAGAACCAGCAACACCACCAGAACAAGAAAGAACGGAATTATCAGAAACTGACATGGAAGACATGTTCGATGAGGATCCTGATGAAATTCCTACAATCAAACTCAACATTGAAACATTCACTGAGAATCTACAGAAGTATATGAATGATAACATGGAGCTCCAAGAAGGTGACATGTCCAAGGCTTTGGTGGCCTTGAATCCTGAAGCTGCTGCTATTCCAACCACTAAACTCAAGAATGTGAGTCGACTACGAACAGAGCATCAAGTGTAAGTAGATCTAAATCTTATATACTAACCAAGTCATTTCAATAGGGTACTGGACTGTAGCTTAAGTGGTGGGACAAGTTTGACAAAATATAAATCATATATCAAAATCAAGCATGCATGGGTCAAAAACTGCACTTGTCAACATAAAAAGTATAGCACAAGGAATTGGAAAATTTACTATGAAAACATTTGGATGGTAAAAAAAACAAAGAACTGTATCCAGAAAAGTACTAATCAGTAACAAAGGAAATAAGCATATATAACAAATGCACTGACAGATTCCATGATGGTTTCATGCAGGTATGAACTACCAGATTCCCATCCTCTCCTAACAGAGGTTAGTATCATTTTTTTCTAAGTTTCTGCAACGCCCTAAACATGAAATGGTCACTCACAATTTTCCATTACTTATATAATATTCACAGATGGAAAGACGGGAACCAGATGACCCAAGTCCATACCTTCTAGCTATATGGACTCCAGGTAAGCACAAAAAACATTAGGATTTGTGTTCCTCAATACGTTACTTCATGTTCATAATGGACATAAACTGACTCCAAAAATGGAATGTATATGCACTCAAAATGTGAACATTGATAAGATCATACAATATTATTCCATCGCATGTAACAAAGTATATCTTAGTGGTAAAAATGGATGGAAAGATTCATGTTTTTTCATATTCTAACAAAAGTGAGATCTGATCACCATACACATTTGATCATTACAAGAAATTTCCTCTCCCTACTATCAGGTGAAACTGCAGACTCTGTTGAGCCAGCACAAATAAAGTGTAGCTTCCAAGACACAGGCAAACTGTGCAATGACAAGACATGCTTTTCTTGCAGCAGTACAAGGGAAATTAATTCCCAAACAGTCCGAGGAACAATTTTGGTGAGAATATTTACATTGATAACACCCACACAACATCATGAACAACGTAAAAATAAACTTCCATGAGTTATAAGTTGTTTACCAATTTTAGCATCTGGTGTGCAGATACCTTGTAGAACAGCAATGAGAGGAAGTTTCCCACTCAATGGCACATACTTTCAGGTCAACGAGGTAAGTCTCATATGTGTTTGATGCACATTTACGTGTACCAAGGATACTCCTTAGTTTAGAATCTTACATAGAAGTTTGATTACTCCCTGAACGAACAACCCCTGAATCTGAACCCAATCTTAGTCAGTTTCTTCAAAAGAGTATCTATCAAGAGTGGCACACGCACATCCTATTAACTGATTTTCTTTGGTTTTGGACATAATTTAGAGAAACTAATTTTAAAATAAGACAACTTTCAAACAAAAGTATTATTATGCAGATGTTTGCTGACCATGATTCTAGCGTCAATCCAATTGATGTTCCAAGAGCATGGATATGGAATTTGCCAAGAAGAACTGTGTACTTCGGAACATCTGTATCAACAATTTTTAAAGGTAAGCAAAACAGTGTATGGAGACTCTTAATATGATTATACATCAATTTGAATAATATGGTCAGTCACTTACTGTAATATCATGCATACCAGGCTTATCAACAGAGGGAATTCAGTACTGCTTTTGGAGAGGTAAGGATGCCACCCTTGACTTTTTTATATTACCTTATTATATTTGATGAATTGGTTTAGGGCAGCAAGCATCTTTAGACAACATATCAGGCACGTGCATGAAGAGTAAAACAAAACCATCTTTTCAGCTTATGCATACCTTTACTTGTATTTTTGGCTCAGCATCTTTATGTTACTCATTAAAAGTACAATTCTGTTTTCTAAGGTTATATCCTTACACCCTTAGTATGTCCATTGTAAAATTCTTCTAGTTTTGATCACGCAATTTTCTCTTCTATTATTCCACTCATCATCTTATATCACACAATTTTATCAATTGTAACCATCTTTTTACATCTAGTATTTCTTAAACAAATCTTTCCTGAGTATGTTTTGTTCTCAAGTATGAAACATAACAGAATGTCACGAGATGTTTTGCAAAATTTTAGTTCATGCAACAAATAAAATCTTGGCCCATTATGTTCCTCCAAAAGGCATATATCATCCTTCAACTAGGGAAGGTTGATTAAGTTTTTTTTATTATTGGCAGGGTTTGTTTGTGTGAGAGGGTTTGATCAAAAAAAAAGAGCACCCCGACCTCTATCATCCAGATTGCACTATCCGGCAAGTAGGTTGACAAAACAATAACGCAGAGATGCTTAGCAGCAAAAGTTACTGGCAAACTTTAGACACAGAAAAACAAGAAAGATTGATGCCCAAATGAGGAGATCTTTGACTAACACATTGTTGTACATTTCAACATTGTTGTCATCTAACATTAGATGCATGTTTCGATAAGTGGCAGAAAGAATTTCAAAATTAAATTGCTAGATCACATGAACATTGGTCTAGTCTGTACATTACAAATTATCATGATTATTTCAATTCAAATTCAAAGTTAAATGTTCGTGAAATTGTAGCAAATTCTACACTAAAGGAAGCAGAAACCTGCTTAGTCTGTCTCATGGTGTGTGAAGCTCAAAAGAAACAGAAAATATTCTGAAAAATCAAGAGGGGGAGTACACAAAGGTATGCATACAAAATATTCTGAAAATTCAAGAGAGGGAGTGTATGAATGCATACAAAATATTCTGAAAAAAATCAAGAGGGAGTGTATGATATGGGAATTGGTATTCTAGATGATGCACATACCAAGTTCACAAAATGATCTACACATTATACCAGGCTTGAGCATTGTTGAAGTTTCCATATCAAAGGAATGTAAACTTAGTGATAACCTGATATTTGTTCAGCTATCATGGTTAAGTTTTTGGGTGGAAATTTTTTTAAGATGATTTCAGATCTCGATTTGCTATTGAGCTTACGATCTGTTTATGCTTCCTTCATATTCATATATTCTTGGTGTTTGTGCAAGACTCACCTCCAAAGTACAAGATGTTCTCTTAGGTTCCCAATGTGCACCAATGCGAGGCACACATGCGAGGGACACATGTGTTGATGTGTCCCACCAAAAGAATGTGGATTAACTAGCCACTTGACAAACACCTTGGTACCTCCACCAACTAGTTTAAGATTTTGGGTTGGACTGGCTTTGAACATGTATCAAAGTAATATTGAGACCTCTACCATTAGCTTTATCTTTCAGGTTGTATTGGGCTTTAACAAGGTTACACTTTGAAATTGAGTAAACTTAACAAACACGAGTTTACTTTGTTGTATCTTTGACTGAATATGTATATGTTTATAAATTGCTAGTCAGTTCAAGAAAATACTCCATCAGCTACGTTAATACCATTGCTAGTGAATTAAAACCAAAGATCCATATAGCAACCTATGTTCTAACAAAAACCATATCATATCCTTATATGTCCCACCCAGTCCACGCATGATATACTCCGTATAGTTTTCACCAGCTCACCAAGTACTCTTCCATTCATGGTCTACTACTTTATGACATGACAAAGTATCTATCTAGCCTTTTCTCTCTAGCATGTCTAATAATCAAAGTTCACATAACCCTTTTGTCTTATCTTCTAACATAGGTGTGAAACCAAATACTAATCCAGAGGATGGATAAGCAAAAATTTAAGACATTCATGCAACAAATGAAATCTTATGTATTCCAGAAGGTTATTGCTGTTCAACTATGGACAGGTTGAATCTGTTTCTAAATTTATTGGCTGAATCTGGTTGAGAGGGTATGGCCAGATAAAAGAAGATTAGATATCATTCCCATATTGCACCACCCGAAAAGTAAACAAAACAACAGTTCAGAGAGGCCTATCAGCAAAAGGTACTTATCAGGATTGGACACAGAAAAGCAAGAAAGATTGCTTTCCAAGTGAGAACAGAGATCTTTTGATTATTACATTCCAGTGCATCTCATCTTGTCATAAGATGCATTAACCATGTATCAGCAGAAAGATTCCTAGAGTTAAGTACTTAAGTTGCTATACCAGTCTGCACTTTGCCAACTGACACTATTAATTTATATTCAAATATTTTTGCAAAACAACAAATTCTGCAGTAGAAATGGCACAGAAACTTGCCGCATCTGTCCCATCATCGAACAAGTAACCCATAAAAAACTAGGGACAGCTATGTTGACAAAATTTATTGGCTAACAAATATAGCAACACAGGATTGAGGCATGATCAAGAAAGCTTTAATGAAGAATTAAGTAGTAACGCTCCCTTGTTATTCTTTACTTTTTTTTTCTCAAAAAGGTTCTATAAATATGATAGGATCAGGTGTCATATCAAATAAACCCTAAAGAATCAGGAAAGGATTGAGATGAACAAACCTCACACGAGATATATCTCTGAATTGATTGCATCTACTTGATACTTTCACCAGATAGCTATCACATTCGGAGCGATGCAATCACAACTAACCTGCAACTGAAACACCCAATAATCTTTTTCAGCACAATTGTAATGCTCCAAAATTACAATAGTAGGGTTGGATAATAAACACAAAATCAGATGCCAGCAACATATTCTACACAGTAATAGCAATAAACTAAAATTCACCTGGACATAATTATTTCCAAAAGATTGCTACCTCCCTTTTCCTCAGAGTTTTGAGCACAACTACTAATGAACTGATCAGTAACTTATACTGGAAGGGGTATGGTCAATTTCCAATCAAAATTACAAAATTATCATGTAGTACGAAAGGAAACCTCCAATACTGAGGGTTAAACTATTTTCCAAGAATAGTTTAATCAAACAACAAATTTATTTTTCTATAAATAAATAAATTGAATAACTCACATGTATCGGTTGTAGAAAGTTTTCTATATTCATAGTATAAATCAAATTCCAAATATGACATGTGCCCCATATCTAACAAATAGCATAGCCCCATTCTTAATGCTAAACATTCTCAAGCGTCAACTTTTTGGCCACTAACTTTTATATATATGTATGTATACACACACCTAAGACTTAAGCTTTGGCCATAATCTTGAGAAAGGTAAGCCAATCGCTCAAAGCCTCAAACCACTTGACACACCAGGCTTTGGTCATCAAACATCAATTATAGATATGATACAATGCACATGTAAACAGGTGAACTATACATGCACTGTGCCAACATTTGTAAACATAATCAGCTTAGATAGGTATCAGAACAAGCAGATTCAGATAAATAGAAGAAATGTCAATCTGAGGAGTGATTCTGATTAATTTGCCGAATTTAGAATTTTAGATCATTCAAGACACTTGTCTAAGGCATCAGGACAACCTTTCCTACTATCAATAGCTTTGTCATCAATACCGTCAATCGACGAATACACAATAACTTTAATAATCACCACTAGTGATGCCAAATACGTGTTAAGCCAAAAGTTCCTGCTCAGTATTGGTCTACACACAAGACGATAAATGGCATACCCAAAACTTGAATAAGTGCTTCTTAAGAAGTAATTTTAAACTAATGTACGAAATTAAGGATAATGTGCTTCTCAAGAAGTAAATTTTCCTGGTTCGCTTACCATGGATTTATTTCAAATCAATGAATTGATCACTAACCTGCCCTTCATTGAATTCAGCCGGTTACTTTAGCTTTAATTCTCTTGTCAAATATTGTTAATGCTTTGATGTATATCAAATGAAAATGAAGTTAAGAAAGCATAGAATTTAATTCACGTTAGAGTCAAGTCTGGATGATTGAAACAGTGAACATAATAATAGTGGATGTGCAGTCCAAATTTAACTACATTTGACACTTCAAATATAGATAACAGCAACCTAGCATAGTTTATAATTACATTATACTTGTATCAAAAAGTGAGATGCTGAGATACAATTGAACACTATACCCTTGTCATACACACACATTCATTTAAAAATCTGTTACCATTTAATGAGTTCTTAGTTTCATAAAATAACAGGATAATTGAATGCACAATAATTGAAACTCCCTATCTTCTATATAAATTTCTTCAATAACCACATAATCAATCTAAACCTTTCAGAATTGTCTGCTTCACTAGGAAAGTCCAGCAAAGTCCTTGTATTTATGAACTCTGATACATAAACACAAGGTAATCTTCACCACCACCAATTTCTTTTGCAAAATAAGTTGATGCAATCAACCCATAATTGTCTACCACTTCCATAAAACCGTAAGTCATATACATTATGTAGATAATAGGAACTAAACCAAACCAAAAGGCCAAAGCTAGCTAAATCAAGAACAGATAGGCACTTCTATGCGGGGAAAAATACATCCGCAATCTTCCAATTTCATTATAAAATCACCCTGAACCAATGAAATCACAATATCCATACTAAATCGCAAGACTGAAATTAGAACACTAACCATGGAAAATTTTACACAACACTCCGTTCTACTAAGACCTAAAAGCAGTAATACGCATAGAATCTACGGCAAAAAAAAATGCAACGATTGGATTAGTATAAGATTCTATCGTTGCTTCATGACAGTACCTCCATTTTCTGGGAGGCCAAACAGGCTTGGCCGAGTCTTCCAGGAGAGAATCGGGAACGCAGTCACCCATCTAGGGTTCTCAAAATCGAACCGAAGAGGGATGTAGTAAATGTTGTGGACAACGAGAGAAGGAGCCTTGAGCGGATTTGCAGCGAATCTGAAGATCCCTGTAGATTTGGCGGCGTGCATTGATCGTGCAGCGGATTGAGGTTGGTGTAGACGATAGGGTCATTTTGGTAAGAGGATTGAGAAGCTTCTACTTTTAGCTCCGATTCTTTCGCGAAATATGATTTTGCCGCCTTTTCTTCTTCCCCTCCCTCCTTTTATTCTCTCTCCTCTATTTTCCGTTTATTTTTAAACGTTGGCCTTGGCTTTCGGACCGGTTTACCCGGGGTTTTTGGCAATTTTTCTTTTTT
>JAYMSU010000316.1:0-15220 GCA_036897765.1 Erodium chrysanthum | reverse complement strand
CGTCAGCATTGAATGAACATAACGCACGTACCGCTTCACAATCAAAGTTGACAAGATCAAACAGTGCAAGACACATATACATAAGATAACTCAAAACAATCAAATATCTGCACATAACAACTAACAAAACTTATTATTCCCTAAAATTCGAACTTTACCGATCAAGAGACCATTACACTAACCCATGGATTCATCTGACATGAGATTAAAACAATAAGAATTGATCTGATTAAAAAAAACACGATTTTATACCATTTTCCTAGAGAAATAATATGATTTATATACACATCTAATTTCTGACATGAGTTTAAGTCAATAAGACAGGTGTCAGCCACAGCTTAGATCCACAAACACACCCAAACGCTCCCTTAAATTAAAATTCCTCTTCCCCTATAAATACACAACTTAAACATCTTTCTCGAGCTTTTTCCCTTCGCCTTCCTCAGACACTGAATCATCGTCTTCAACAACTCGAGCTCTCGTCTCGATCCAGTAGAGCTCCGCTGCTATCTTAAACCCTCAACCCTCTTCACTTCAATTCGGCTCCAGCTAGCAAGATCAAACCAATCTCTCTTTCTTCTGCTTTAGGGTTTTGTTCGCGGCTCCGTCTGGAATCTGGATCTTCGTCTTCATCATCGTCGTTTCCGTGCTCAACGTCAATTTCGAATTTCAAAATGTCCGGTAAGATTCGCGGGTCCGTTTGGAATCCGGATTTATTAGCGGGTGTTTCTTTCTGGTTTTGCATTACAAATGCGGGATGTGGGAATCTAGGGTTTGTTTGGAATCAGAGCATGTGGGGGAAGAGGAAACGACATTGATCTTTAAATTGTGTATTCCTGTTGTTTCTTTTTGTTTTTGTAGCATTTTGATTACGTGTTTCGTTTTCAGTACGAGAAATTGTCCAGATATCTGTAGCTTGGGATCAAATTTGATAAATTTGCTTCAAGTTCCGTATTTGATCTCCATTAATTCATTTTAAGCCATTCTAGTTTCCTTCACTGTTCGTTTGGTACACATTGGGTTGAAATAGAGAGCTTACTAACTATATAGTTTAGTGCAGAAGGGTTATTATTTCTCTTCCTTTTCTTTCTTTTTTACCCTTAAGTTTTAGTTGATGCAAATTATAGAAAATAAAGGTTTTGATTTATTTTCTTTCCCTATATTTTCTCAGCTGCCAAATAATGCATAAGTAATGAGGCTATGATTCATGGGCGGGCAATGCAAATTTTGTGGGATCTTTCACCAAAGAATGGTGGCTTTGAACGGAGTGCCTTGGTTGAAGTGATACGAAGTTTTGAACATGAGTGGTGGAGGTGGGGAGAGTTCAAAAGAGGGTGCACAACAAAATGCGAGGAGAAAGTCAGGGCCTGATGATTTTTCGCATGCACTAGCTAAAATTGCAGTAGCACAGATTTGTGAGAGTGAGGGGTTCCAGTCATTTCAGACGTCAGCTCTTGATACACTGGCTGATGTCGCTGCTCAGTACATTATTAACTTAGGGAAGGTTGCCCATTTTCATGCTAATTTAGCCGGTAGAACAGAGTGTGATGCCTTTGATATTATCCAAGGGTTGGAGGATTTGGCTTCACCGCAGGGTTTCTTGGGTGCTTCAGATGTCGACCATTGTCTTGCAAGTTCTGGCACATTTAAGGAGATCGTTCAGTACGTTGGTGACGTTGGGAAGCTTCCATTTATATATTCCATTCCCAGATTCCCGGTTCTTAAAGACCGGACTCCAACACCGAGTTTTCTGGCTCTTGGGGAAGAGCCTCCGGATGAGCACATACCTTCTTGGTTGCCTGCTTTTCCTGATGTCCAGACATACATGCAGCTGCCCGCACAAAGTGAAAGAGCAACAGATCCTCCCATGGAGAATATTGAACTCACAAGGCAGAATAGAAAGGCAGAACGGTCATTGTCCAGTTTGCATCAGCAGCGGGTTGCTTGCAATGGTTCAGAAGGACTTTCATTAGGTTCTAGAGATGCTGCAAAAGCAAAACGAGCTGCGGAAAGTAACCCATTTCTTGCTGCACCTTTGCCATTTGGGGAAAAGGAAGTGTCTCCTATTGTTCTTCCTGCTAAATTTTTAAATGAAGCAGCTGAAGAAAATACAATTGCTGAAAACCAAGGTGCAGATTGGCATGCTTCACTGCTGGAGACATCTGCTCCAGCTATTGATGCCGTGAAGAGGAATTCATATGATTCTGATGGAAAGAAGGCTCTTTCGAACCAGAGGCCTGCTGTGCAGTTCAAGATTGGGATTGGCAAGAAGACGCCAAGTGCAGCTTTTGCTGGAAGCCTTCAGGACAGGGGTGTTGAAGATATCTCCCCTTGGTTTACAAAGGATATTGAGAGGGATGAAAAGAGAAAAAAGGCAGAAAATTTTCTGAAGAAGTCTATGGAGAACCCAGAAGAATTGTCTCAGTTGTAAACTAGGATTGTTTGACTAGGAATTGTATACTTGTTCCAGGGTAGCCAAAGTCAAGGGGCACATGTTGTCTTCATAAAATTCTAGAGGGCAGTGTTCCTACTTAAACAAGTTTTGGAGGTATGTGCATGTTAGTTGCCATGATAGACCCTTGCCTCTGAACAATTCTTTCCAATTAATTGAAATTCTTGTTTCTTGGTTACAAACTTGTGATATTATTTTCTATGCATACATGAGTTTTTTACCTTTGGTTTTGTCATGAACTTTTTTTCTTTCTAATATATACAAAAGCTAAATCCTCCATCCCAAAGTAGGTGTCCTGCTTGCGCAAAATGGATGCCAGATGATAATTTCCACTTTCCATTTAGTTAGTCAATTAAGTACAATTACCAATCAAATCCCTCAATTAACTAACTTGAGTATGAAGCACATGGTAAAACATGGGGGTGTAAGGGTGGAAAGCCAATCACTAAAACTTAAACCCGTTAATTTTTGTGGAAACTGGAAAGACAAATAGGGCACTTATTTTGGCACATGGGATTTTATTTTATACCTGAAAACTATCATGATAAATGTATTATTAATAACAAGAGGGTACACTGTAGATTGGATGGTTTATGGGTACATACAATGCAATTGATGCGTTTGAAACTTAGGGGTTTAATTGTTTTAGAGTTTGTTGAGGGTAAGTTTTAAGATTATCGATATATCTGTTGTTTGTTTAGTGTGATTCTTGATGAATATTTGATCGTCTTTTGTTGCTAGTTGTTACTCTTGTTTATCAGTTTGCTAGTTACTACTTAACATATATTTTTTATCAGCTCTTTTTTTATCGATAGAACCTATGCCGGACAATATTTGTTGTTAGAGGTTGAGTGCCAATCTCTTCCTCTATCATCATGTAGTTCCAAAATCTGTTCCTATCTTTCATGATCTAAGGTATTATTTATTAACATGATAAAACACTTTAACTTGCATTAGTTCTGTTGTGAGCAAGAAGAGCTTGATTAAGAATTTTCCCAGATATGGAGGAAGGACACAATAGATAAACATCCTATTGGGCAAAAAAGACAAAGAAATCAGTATTTGTTTGGTGGATAGTTGACTGGTTTTATTGAACTATTACAAGTTCATCAATTATTTCGGTCTTCTAGTTTTTTGATATTGCATTATATTAAACTAGTATTGTCATTATTCTTGTGCTAGCTAATGAAGATAGGATTGAACCATTTCACTACTCTAGTCTTGAAATCAATCTTTGATGGTCATGATGTCTTCTATTACCTGCATACTACTTTGGTGGTTTTGAGTGTTCAACTATCTCTGCGAGACTCTTGATTCTACAAATTTGTTTCTTCCGTAAGTGGTCATCATTACTATTTCATGTCCTCCACAAATTTTCAAACAGTTATGAGTCTAAATATGCTGTTATAAGTTTTGACAAGGATCCTTACAGTGGATATTTCTTTTGAAGTTCCAAATCTGTGTCTGTGGTGCAAAATTATCTCTGAGAGGACATATGATTCTTATCAGGGCATCTCCTCATAGCGTTATCTACAATAGCTTTCTTGCATATGTTCAGTGGCTATGGAAGGAGTGCATAGACAATTTGACCCTAAAAAATTGGTTGCAAGAACTGCAATGAAGGTTTTCTGATCTCCATGGAAGAGATGAGTGTGTAATGCTTTGTTCTGGTCTTGTCTTCAATTATTTATGGTTTTTTTTATTGAATTTTATGGGAAAGGCAAGTATGTGAGAGGTATGTGCTATTGGCAAATCCCTCTATGAACTGGTCTTTTATCTTCAGAAACTGCAGTGATGTTTTTTTAGCTGCGACTGGAGCATTGCAGATATTGTGTGTTCGATTCTCCAACCAATTTATATGAATATCTGGTTAGTGAACTCTGCCGTAGGGTGTGCACATGTATTATCAGTGTTCATGGCTCAAAAAAGTTGAAATATCTATCTCCTACCTATTATTTCCTTGTGTTCAGGATCTTTTTTGCTTTGTATCTGTTCTATTAACAAATGAATATTTATTGTGAGCTGTAACATTGGAGACAAATTTGAATGTCTTCTCTCTTCTGGAATGTATTTCTTGTTCATCTATATGAGTTGCCTAGCCGGTGAAAATGATTTTCTGTGCTAGAATATCATTTTTGGACTCTGCTTCTCTTCCCAACATTCTTCTATCCCTGCACCTCCTATCCATTTTATTTCAGGGAAATATGAGTTAGAAGACATGATCAGCATTTGAGGATTGTAATATTATCAACAAGCATTTTCATGGTATGTAGTCCCAGCTAATAGCATCTTATATCTCCAGTGTTCTTTTTTAGTTTCCCATACAAGATATAGTTGAGCAGAAAATTTGATCAAAAGTACATACCTAGTTGTAAATATGTTTAAAGTGATTCTAGAATTTTTTTATTGACTTATTTATGCTTAGGGAAATGTCCTTGATCAGGAGTAAATTGATGCAGAGTTTACTTCTTGCAGCTGACATTTTGTGAAGTTAGAATTCTCATCAGAAATTTCCCAACTTCTTGCAGCTGACATTCGCTAGATGCCATACATGCGATTCTTGTCCAGGGAAATAGTTTATTCCATGTATTTGTCAGGTGATAGATTTTGATATGAAAAAAAATGGAAATATAAGTATGCGTATGCCCAGTATCTAATTATATAAGAAGAGTCTTTATTGTTTCCTCTCGGAGAAATTATGATATTATGGGAGGTATGCATGGCCATTATGTTTCTAGAGGTTATGCAAGGCAAGCCATGAAGGATCATATCAGTAGGTGTCTTCCTTATATTTGGGTTACCATGCTTAGTTAAGCTAATTAGTGTCATTTATGTGACCACATACATGGTGGGTGTAGAAACTGGTAGTGATGACAACATGTTACTGCCTATATTATCTATCTGTAAAAGTAATGACAGATTTGTATTTTGCTCATGTGTCCGCATGTCTAAGCCTGGCAAGAACAACACAAAAATCTTGAGATTGATAATTTTGGTTATATTATTTTTTCAAGTAAAGGAATATATATATATATTTTGAGATCTCCTGCATCAGATCACTGAAGAATAGCTTGAATGAACAAATTGAAAATGCATGATAGTAGTTAGTAGATAGATGACTTCTGTATACATGTATGTTTAGGTCTATATGATAGATTTATATCTAGTAAACTATCTAAATTGTCTATCAGTACTTGTTATGTTTCTACTCATAGAGAATGTAGAGCAGTACAGCAACCTCCCTTCCCATGTCAGAAGAAGGACAACAAAATGACTAAATTGCTATGGCAACAACTTCACTGCGACTATTTGGAGAACAGTTGCCTGCAATATCTACCAGAGCAGGTTTGCAGGCTACCTCTTACAACCTCGCTAATCAAGTCCTTAAAGATCAACCTTTCAATGTCTAATACTAGACCTGCATTCTCATTTGTATAATCCCAATTCGCTGATTGATGCATCATATCTCCCCATGAGATGCTTGCCAAACTGTCATCTTCATCCTGTGAGAGACAACCTCTTTTGTTAGTTTGTAGTTGATCTATCTCCAAAAATAGTTCTCTCATCAGATGCTGACTTTTGAGCTTTCCTCCTTCCTGCTTATTTGGTGAAACCCACTGTTTAGAGCAACTCTCTAACACTAATTTGTGCCGCAGGATCTCATTAACAACATCAAACATGAGCTTTCTCTGGGTTTTCTCAACAGTATTTTTGTTGGGATTATTTCTGCTACTATTGTCTTCTTTGGAGATCCCTATGTCTGCAATGGTTTGTTCAACTGCAAGGAACATGTCAGGGTTGATTGGGTGGCCTGATGAATGGAATGGGATGGTTGTTATGCCAGAGTCGAGATCTCTCAGGAGACCTGATGCTAACAGTAGTTTGGAGATGTATCTGTGGTCTGGATTTGAATGTTCACATGGCACTGTGATGTAGTTGATGATGGATTCATCTATTCCAAGAACTGAAGCATGATGCCCAATATTTTCTGATTTGTTATGATCACTCTCAGAGCTGAGATTGGGTGTTCTGGCCTGCAGCTGATGATTAATTCCCACTACAGTCCGTTCGGCTTTGTCAGAATTTACAGCCTCATCATCTGTGGAGGGTATCGAAAGAGAACCCGATTAGGTAAAAAAATGTGAATACCCTACAATGGAAATAGCTATGAGAGTACTCTTACGTTTACTTTTGTTACTATATGGATACATAGTTTATGGCATGCTTACCTAGAATGTCTACATACATTGAACTACCAGTATGCTGGTTTTCCCATGTTATTCTATGAGTAACTGTTTTTCTTGTTCTGGTCAGGATAAAGTGGTATCAACTGTGATTAGGTGAAACACTAGGGATGGTAGAATGGGGGATATTGCACTCATATTGTGGTGAAAAATACAGAGTTTGGGCTGCATCGCTCAATTCAGGTTGGGTTTTGCAATGTCCTAGATCTAGTCAAGAATTAGTTAAATGTTCTAAGGGACACTTGGACATCTCATGATTCTCATCTCACTATTAAAAGAGAAGCTAGGAACTACAAGTACTAGTTCAAAATTGCTGTAGATTTGGGTAAACTATCTTGAAGCTATTTTCTCTTGGTGTTTGTACAACAGTTACTTCAATAACTTGTACACACGGGTTCATAGTAATCCACTGGAATATACTGATATTTATTTAACAGTTAAGGAATGGAACTTTGATCAAATTATAAGTACATATGCTAGATTTACATGCAAATTTCATTAGACCTTACCTTCAAAAGGGATTGATATTTTCTTCACAGGAGATGGTGATTCATCTCTGTAGAGTGTAGCATCGAGGACAGAAACAGGGCTTGGTTGTTCTAAAGTGACAACTGCAGGTTCTGCCAAAGCTCTGACTGCCATGAACTTCACCTCTAGATTCTGAGTCAGAGTGAAAGAAGCGTGTTAGACAGAAAACTAAGACCATAATATGGAAAATAAGAGCAAGAATTCTTACCTTTTGTTTCTGTCCATAGTGCTGGAAGAATTTGATGTTTTTGTTGGATTTATTGGTACTAGTGGTATCTGTTTCAAATTCAATATTTGAGGCTGAGCTAGTGCTGTTTTCAGATTGCTGAGAAATGGCATCACAATGGTTTCTCAAATCTCTCATGCTGCTACTAGTTTTCTTTAATTGGTTGTCTTGCTGTGAATTGAGAGACTTCGGTTTCAGTTTTCTACCCGGGGATCCTGATTCTATTGGTTGTCTGCTGAGCTGCCTTCTGCTCCCACTTGAATCTGATGGTGGGGTTGTTGCAAAATATTGCTTCGCAACCCCATTTTTCTCCTGTTGCAATCTTGGGCTCGCGGTTCCTGAACTCTTGCCTGAGCTGGTGGCTTTCTCTCCTGTTATCCGTGTGGCCACTTTTGAAGTTTGCACTGATCTTGGAGATCGCGTTCTGGTATTTAAATCAATGGAATGAAGGCTATAACTTGAAGGATTGCCTCTGCCAGCTGATCCCTTTCTGCTATCTGTAAAAGTCTGGAACTTCTGGCTATCTGATATACTGTCAGTTGAGGTCATTAATGTAGCAGTACTATTTGCTCTGTCAGTAATTGTGGCTGATTTCATTATCACAATGGCGGATCTAGAACTCCTCGGGGAACTATTTCCCTTAATTATGGCAGAACTTGAATTTTGCAGGTTGCTCTGGTTTGGTAATTTGGAGTGCTGTTCAATATTGCTGTTACTGCCTGTCTGGCATGCAAGGTTTGAGGCCTGGTTATCTTTTCTGGTTTCAGACTTCTCTTTACTCTTCTGCATTGCTTCAAGTATCCTTTTCAGAGCTCTAAGATCCTTTCCAGATTTTTTGAACTCAATGTCTGCCAACCTTTTCTCAATTTCACCATAAACAGAAGCAGAGGAGTTTGAGCATTTTGTATTATCTTCCTGATGCTTGAGGCCTGGTACTTGAGAACCCTGCCTCCCTTCTGCATGCTTCCATGGAGCTGGTTCTACTGGAAACTTTGAACTTGAGGTGGACTTGGGGACTGAATCAGCATTTCGCATTCTGGGTGAGATGGAATCCCTGTAAGAACTCCGTGGGGATCCTAACATGTGGTTTTGCTTGCTTTCAACTTCTCTTTCTGGGCAGGTTTTGATAATGCTTGTTTGATTCTCGATTATTTCTGCATCAGCTGGAAAGGCTTCAAGTCCCATTAGCTTGGCTACAACACTAGATGGACGATTGTAACTTCTCATTTCTTTCTGTTGGCTTGGGATTTTGTTAAAGTTCCTGCCTTCCATCTGCAGATCCTGTACAGAGTTGGATTTCATTTCACGGGCAGTAGCTCGCATGGTTCTTTCTCTGCTGTCCAATGATAACCTCGGGAGTTCCTTGATCTTCAGGGATTTGAATGTATCTCTTGATTCCCTTCCATCAAAGGAGAACCGAGGAGCATCCCTTGTCAAAGGCCGAAAACCATCTTGAGAAGCATCCCTTGTCCTTAAAAACCTTGAACGGTCCTTCTCAGGTGATTCACTGAGCCCTGAGTTCCTCTGTTTGACCTGTTTTGGCTGCTGCAAAGGCCTTGGTGAATCTATAGCACATGGAAATGATTCACTGAGCCCCCCTGAGTACCTCTGCTTGACAGATTTTGGCTGATGAAAAGGCCTTGGTGAATCTACGTGCTTGAACATGTAGCCTTGTGCTTCCTCTTTGATTACAGTTTTGACTGATAGTGCACAACCTTCTCTGTGGATTGTGTTTTTGACAAAGTCCTGCAGATCAGGACGCTGAGGCTTTGATTGGCTCATGGGGAAATCCCGAGAGATATTTGTGGAGAAATTGTTTTGGCCATAGGAAGATGGTTCTAGCTGAGCTGTTCTATTGCAGTCAAGAGATGAGAAACTAGAAGAACAAGAGGAAGATGAAAAGGAAGTTCTGGATGATTCAGTGGAGACTCTTTGCTTCTCTTTCGTCACCTTCTTCACACTTCTTTCCTGCAATTGTAAGCATCGCACACTTCAATACTATATCTAAAATGCTTCATCTTGTAACGCTTCAGAAGTTATAATCCTTACTGTAGATTTCTCTGATGTGATTTCACCATGGTTGCCTCTTTGACCTGCATAATTTTATTTGTCACTAAAAATAAAATGAAAATCTTGTAGCATAATTAATTACAGTATAGAAACGGATTCAGCTAACATGCAAGATAGGTAGTATAAATGCTAAGTTCCACAAGAAAAATAATAATCATATAGAAGTATTTGTTAGTTCAAATGCAACATTTTTCATATGAAACTTAAGAATGCATACAAGAGGGAAGGTAGAACCAACTATATACCACCAATGCTTCCATCTTCTTCCCAAGGGCTTTATCATCATGAAACATGATCTAGAGTGATGCTATATTTTGTATTCCAATCATGTTCTATGACAGTAATTGGCCTTACTTTTGTTAACAGAACGAATGAAACTTGTGACTAAAGTAAACAACATTTGCACCTCTTAGAAAAATCTTTTACATTGTTAGAATGACTTGAGAGCTATGATAGATGAAATACCTGGAATTGGTGGATGAAGCATCTTGTGGCCCTTGACACGCCGACCAGTAAGGAACTGGTGGCGGTCAAAAATCTGAAGGAAACCATTCATGCAGCCAATCTTCTTGTGCAGATCTCCCTTTTCGTCTGTTAATGAGTATAGAAGCTTAGCTGACATTTACACTCTTCTCTTCTGCTCCACAACAAAGATATTTAAACTCCCTCAGCCGCCATTATCTCTTTCAACTTCTCCGAGAAACTTTAGAAGACAAAAGAACTTATCAAATGACTAAAGCAAAGAAAATTGGTTTTCTTCAGGACACCTTTCTTCTGAGAGGAGTTTTAGTTTTGAGGTGCGTTAGACTATTTGTCTGGAAAACAGAGGAGAATGTAGGAGGAGATTCAATGAGAGAAATAAAGACTGGGAACCCAATATTATTTATGATCTGATACTTCCTGAAATAAAATACGCATTCTCTTGGGTTTTGCAGAAGAAGGCAGACAATAGATTCTGTGAAACCAGAAGAAAACAGCAGAGAATGGAAGGTGACGCAATACAATACCCACAAGCCCCCACCTTCCTAGGAACTATCAATGCAAAACTGCAGGAAGTTTTGCAAACCCGAGAGGAGATGTTTTTTGTGTTCCTCTCAGACCAAGAGAATAATTTGTGTTTTAGCTCTCTCAAGGAAAGGCAGCTAAAGGGTATAGCTAGGGGATGGTGAGGTATGTTATACAAGCCCAATGTGCAAATCACTTTGGAGATAAAAGTTCTTTCTTAAAGATTTATATTATTAGAGAGAGAGCAGGTCAAGTCTGGGGATGTGTGGGATTCCAGAAGGAAATGGTATAAATTAAATGGTAATATAAACTTAGAGAGGGAAGAAAGGAGAGATGTGGAATGTGTGGGTCAAATGTGCTTTGCTATTTCCCTCTCATTTCCATGTGGACAAAATAATGTGGGTGGGTCTAGGAGTCTGGACCTCACTACATGAACATGTGGTGTCTGTCAGAAGAGTGGAATTTTTTTTTAAGAAAGTGGATTTATGTACTGGACACCCTCCAGAGTCTTAAAGCCCTTATTTCAGCCATTCCCATTTACCAGAATGACCCATTTATCCTCACCCTTTTTTTCTTCTGTACCTTCCTTCCAACGCAGTCTGGGGAAGAGATGATGAATATTTTATAAGGCTTCTTTATAACTTCCATTTTATTCCTTTTCTTATAGGCAAATGTTGCTCAGATCCAGCCAAAAACATCTCTCATTAATGTTGGACTGAGAATTGCAGATGGAAATGTTGATAATCATGTCCTAAAGGGCATTTGCTTTGCAGAATCAGAGCAAAGATTCTGAGAATCTAATTAAATTCATTCACAACATACCATATTCATCTAGTAATCTTCCTTATGGGTTTAAGTTAAATCTCATTGAGGTGGCCAATAAGGTAGATATGATATTCATGACATTTTTAGTGTCATGTGCTTGTGATTATATTTGGTAGCTGGCAACATCTAATGTATATTTAAGAGTGGCATTTTAAGAAGAAAAATTCACTCTTTTAATGTACTGGCAATTAGGTGACCCAGCTGGTATTTAATTGTTTACTCTGTTGTATAAATGCTTACATTCTATTTTCTTTCTCTTATTCATAGGAAATGTTAACCATGGCAATGGCCTATATTAGAAACTCTGAACTGCCAGGAGTATTATTTTTTGGACACCTCACATGTGTGCCATTGTCGTCTGTTTCCTACAAAAGAAAAAAAAGACGAGGAAAGAAATTTCAAAGGACCAAGACAAAGAAGGTATGAATTATTAATCTCATATAAAACAGTTTCAATCACTATCTCATTGTCTCTAACATGATTAGCTTATAAGTATGCAATTTTTCACGTTAATTTTTTTCAAAACTATCATTTCAGATCAATAGGATATCGTCTATTAAATGTTTTAACAGTTATTTTTTTACCATACACAAACAATGCTTCCTGCTTACAGATGTTTAACATTTGTCTTTTATTTTCTTAATTTACATAAGCTAAACATTCCCATTTTCATACTAGAGTTCATGAAGCTGTGTTCTTAATTTATCTATGGGTTATAAGTTATAACGTATAGTCTATGAATTGCAATTTTATTTTACTCATTCAAAGCTAGCATGACCCACTGCCGATGCAAATCATATTCGGCAGTATGTATCATGTGCTTGTACATTTAAGCAGAGGTTTGGTCCAACAGGTAGTTACTAGGATCAAGCGTAGGACAAATTATACTGAGGATAGAAATGAATGGATCTCTAAGGTTTCCAAAATTGTGCAGAAATGGCACAAAAGAACCGGTTCGTTTTGTTGGTCACCTTGTACTCTATATTGTATAGGATTTTGTATTTATTCTTTGTAATGCCAAGCAAGACACATGAGAAGATTTAAATGCACATCAAACTATTGGTAGAAGCAAGTACCTATGTGAGAGCAACTTTTACTTGTCTAATGTATTGTTAAATAGAAAAACTAAAGAAAATAAGAAGATTTATGTGACCAGGAAAGCAATTTGGTCTTTTTCTAATGTAATTAACTGGTAGGTGTGGTCCTGTTCATAAATTCCAATGTAGTTGCACACTTTTATTAGTTACGGTTGAACCAAGTATTTGACAAACTAAAATAAATGCAGGTGTGGTCCTGTTTTTGCATCCATGGCAAGTGGAACATGCAAGTGGACATTCATCTTTTGTTACGTCCTGGTTTTTCTGATACGTCACAAACCAGACATGACAGTAAACATAGATTGTTTGTTACGTTGTTCTTGTTTTCGATCTGTCACAATTCTTTGAGAATTTGTCGCGGTATCTCAGAACAGATCGATGATCTTCATTGAAAATGTCCTGATGTTTCTGTAGATTATTATAACAAAATATCATGTCTAAGATATATATTACTCTTCTTTTTTACTGCAAATGCCATAACGGGTTGTCTGGAATTGTTAATAGCAAAATTAGGAGTCTGTCACATGCTTTGTTTCTTAATTGCACTATGACATACAGATACAGTATGACATGAGGGGAGCGGATGTATAGTACTCTACTATACATCTGTTATTTTATCTATTTGTTATCTTGTAGAATTGGAATGTACTAAAAAAATGGGGAAAGGGAAAAAAATAGGAATGTTCTAAATTTGGATGCACTTGTTTTGTATGTTTATCATGTATCTACTATTTAGTCACAAAATTGAACAGCATTTTTGTCCTGGCATGTATGACAAGTTTCATGAAGATGATAACCATGTCTGATCATTATACATTAATAGTGGTTTTGGTGTTGTTGCCTTTGGATTCTATAGGGTTTGGAGGCGGCTTGAGTGTACAAATTGGTATAGCTTCTGTTGCCTTGCTTGATTGTGGACTTTTTGGTATGATCTAATAGACTTTCTGCTGTAGATGTTGATTTTCAGGTTGATTTGGACATCTCATTTCATCCTTGGAAAGGACTGGTGGAAAAATCTGTCCAGGTTGGATAATTACCAGCTCATGAAGATCGACAGATTATATCAGCAACAACTGCAAGTATGCGGGTTGGAACGAGCGGCCTCATACTTACTGCAGCAGCTTCACCGTCAATGGTATTTTCGATATGAATGTGGTGGAAACTCGATCTTAAATGATAATTAGAATGAGGGCATTGGTGGGTATGGAGGCATGTGGGATGTTGTTTAGGCACAAAGACTTAGCCAAAATGTGGATTGGTGGTGGTGATTAATGAATGATATTGTGGGATTGGGAAGGTCTCATCTGGTGGTAGTTTATTATTGAAGGGTATGGGAAGTGTACACATGGTATACATTACATTGTATGATGATGATAAAAAGAGGTGATGGTGATGGTGATGTTTGAGATGGATAGGGTTGGGTGAAGGAAGCAAAACCACATGGATAAGAAAGTGAAGGCCACATGACATGAGGGATGCTTTAGCTTCATTAGGCAGGAGTGAAGTGTGAAGGTACCATGTTCCCCATATCTCACCCACCTATGCTACACTCACAATAATTGGTAACCTAATTCTCTGAGTCAACAAAAGGCTCTTGCTTTCTAGCCCCCAAAGTCTTGTCATATAAAAAATCATGCTGACTATATAAATTAGTTTATCTATGAAAAGACGTCGGTTACGAATTTAAAATTAACTTATTTCGATTTTAATTAAGCTGAAGGGCAAGGTGGGTTAATGAAGATGGAGTAAAATCAATTTTCCCACATGAGATAGCTTTCTAATCTTAGAGATTTAGAGCTTATGGATCAAGTAATCTTTTTATTTTATTTGTTTTGCAGTTTTTTTTATGAAATCAAGAACTATACTATCTTTTGTATATTTAAGTCAGAGAAAAGTCACTTGTGAAAAGGTTAGGTTCATACTTTCCTACTCATTCAAAAATAGACACTTGATCTAGTTGGCTCTTGTTAGTCTATTCTGTTTGCTAAACGAGATTAATTAATTAAGGTACCGTCACTAATACTTACAACTTTTGGTGATACGAAAATCAATTTTAAATGCAATATCTAAGATTATAAAATATAAACTGAGAAGTCAAATATAAAAAATAATACAAAACTTGGACCTACAACTCATTGGAATCGTAAGTCATGGAATATTCATTCACATGTTGATTCTTATTTTATTTGTGTTGTGTTGTGTCCCAAGATAGTCCATTTTGAATGCTTTGAAAATAAGAATAGTGTGTTTAAACACCACATGCTTCCTATTTTTCTTTTGATGCGTACAGAAAAAAGTTTGAAAAAATGGTGCATGATTGGTAAAAGTCATGTATCCCTTTCCGATCATGATACACGTGAACTAGTTAAAATCAAATTTTAATTGTACGTATATAGTATCTATCGGAAGTGTTGTTAAATGGGTTAAATGAAAAATGTATTTGATTTGTTTGGGTATATAGTTTTTTCTATATTCAAATGACTACGATGTGAAGTTAAGAGTGTTACGATAAAAACATAAATTTATCTTAATATCTTGTCAATTAACACTTATCAACAGAAGTTTGGCATGACTTTGGTCATCAAAATCATCTAGAAGATAAATTATACGGAAAATTACAGAAACTAACGATGAAGTATTCATCGCTAATTCTTGCCGGTCTAAAAAGACTTGGACAATTTTTAGAATCCAAGAAGTGAAATGGTGTGAGGACTGAGTCCATTACAGACAGTGGCGGAGCCAAAATAGCCCCCGGGCCTATGCACCCCCTCGG
>JAYMSU010000315.1:0-15226 GCA_036897765.1 Erodium chrysanthum | reverse complement strand
CTTTCCAGTTTAGTGTATGACATTGTTCATGAACGAAGTACCCACGGTTTAAAAAAAAAGTGTGTCCGCACGAGTGGAAGAGCTTATCTGCTGCTTATGCATAAAAAAGTGCAGTGAGAAAAAAAAAAAACAGAGAGTAAGAGAGAGTCTTGAAGCTCCAAAGCCGCGTAATTAGCAGAGAGCAAAGAGAAGGTCCCATCATTCCAGCTGCAGCTGCGGCTGAGTTCGCTTCCTTTACTATACACACATCTCTTCAGCTCTTTCCAATCCATATCCGTCTCTGTCTCTGTATACTTGCTCTACTCATTGATAAGCTCGACCCACTTCGTCTTCTTCACTCCCAAATGCATTTGCTGCTGCAATTTCGCTCCAATTTCTCCTACCCATTTGGGCTCTGCTCTGATGTCTGATCGCACGACTACTGTGCTCATGAACGACCAGCTCTCGACACCCACTTCCATTTTCGGCCTCCGCTTAGGGGTCGTTGTCGGTGCCGGCGTCGGAGCCGCCTTCGTCCTCCTTCTCTTCCTCATAACTCTCTGGCTCGCCTCCAAGCGCTCCAAGCACAAGCCCTCTCCCAAACCCATCATCCCCGTCGTCTCCAAGGAGATCCGTGAAATCAAGGTCGAGACCCAATTGCATCCCGACCCGTGTCCGGAGCCCGAACCGGTTCTGGAGGAGGAGAGTCTTGCTGGGTACAATAGAGTTCAGGTCGATATCGGAAAGGGTCACCGGATTGAGTATCCTGAGAGGTCTGGTGGCTACTCCTCGCACGGCAGCGGCGACCAGGCGGCGACGGTGGTGCCGGAAGTTTCTCATCTGGGGTGGGGACACTGGTATACTCTTAGAGAACTTGAAGCTGCAACGAATGGGTTCTCCGACGATCGGGTCATCGGAGAAGGCGGTTATGGGATTGTTTACCATGGTGTGTTTGATGACAACAGTCACGTTGCAGTCAAGAATTTGCTCAATAACAGGTTCATTGCTATGTGATTGATTGTCATTGTGTTCATTGGATTGAACAATTGTCATTTTCTGGTCCAATTCTGTCAATTTTGCATTGTGAGAATTAGTAGATAACTGATACATATATGTTGCTTTTTTAGGGGGCAAGCTGAGAGGGAGTTTAAGGTTGAAGTAGAAGCAATTGGGCGAGTCCGGCATAAGAATTTAGTCAGGTTACTTGGTTATTGCGCTGAAGGAGCTCATAGGTACTATAGATTTGTCTAAGCCCTTGTTAAGGTTTATGCATTATTATGTTTAGGGGATTTGGAGTGATGGGTTGAATGAGTTGCTTCTTTCTCCATATGCAGGATGCTTGTTTATGAGTATGTAAACAATGGAAACTTAGAACAATGGCTCCATGGCGATGTGGGGCCTTGCAGCCCTCTTACTTGGGATATTCGAATGAACATTATACTAGGAACGGCAAAAGGGTACTGTCTAATTCAATTTTAAATCAAATCTTAAGTTGTTTGATTCGATTTTTGTTTCCGTTGCCCACCCTCAACAATGGCATCGGTTCTTATGGTCTTCAACTTGGCCCATCTTGTAGGCTAACCTACCTTCATGAAGGACTCGAACCCAAGGTTGTTCACCGTGACATAAAGTCGAGCAACATTTTAATTGACAAGCAGTGGAATTCAAAAGTCTCAGATTTTGGCCTTGCCAAACTACTCGGGTCAGAGATGAGCTACATTACAACCCGTGTCATGGGAACATTTGGGTATGTGATCTCTCTCTCTCTTTCTCTTTTGGATCTTACAATGTGAAACTGGTAATTGACTGTTATATTTGTCCACTAGGGGTTGGCCTAATGGTTTATGAACTCTCACCTCCTTGAGGTCAGAGGTTCGAATCCCAGTGGATATACCTGTTGGGGAACAAGTGTGGGAAGGGAGGTTAGATTAGACCGTAATGGTAATTGACTGTTATTTTTGTAGGTATGTTGCTCCAGAATATGCAAGCACTGGAATGTTGAATGAAAGAAGTGATGTGTATAGTTTTGGAATTCTTATAATGGAGATCATTTCTGGGAGGAACCCAGTTGATTATAACCGTCCTTCAGAAGAGGTTTGGGTGCTTCAACTCATGTCCCTTTTAATTTATAATGCTACTCTTGGAATATAATAGTAAACCATTTTCAGGTTAACTTGGTTGACTGGCTGAAGAAGATGGTTGCCAATAGAAACCCAGAGGGAGTATTGGATCCAAAACTGCCCGAGAAGCCTACTTCAAGGGCTTTGAAGCGTGCTCTTCTTGTAGCTTTACGTTGTGTGGATCCAAATGCACAGAAGCGGCCTAAAATGGGGCATATTATGCATATGCTTGAAGCTGAAGAACACACTTCCAGAGAAGTAAGTGTCTAACTCTAACATAATGCTTATTGTTCTCAGTAAAGTTTCACTTTTTCTTATTACAATTTCTTCATTATCATCGGATTCACTAGTCATTTTGGTCTCAAAGATGGAACCATTAAAACCAATTGGTGGATACTTCTATTTTGTGAAGTGTTTTGTGTTGTAAGAGTGTAAGTTTCTTGGTTTAGGACCGAAGAGCTGGAAGGGAAGAAGGGCGCCCAAGTTGTGAAACACCGAAAGACAAGGTCATAGAGAAGCATGTAACAGGAGGTGATGGTGCCGAACATGAAAGTGGAATTGGTGCTGATCCGGTAATATTGCAACATGAGGAGTCTTCAAAAGAAAACAAGTGAAAGTTTGATGATGATCTCATTGTACTCTACCAGCCACTCCACTAATAAGCTGGTATATATATGCAATTCAACACCTCAGTTTAGGCCTTCTTTTCAATTCAAGGGACTAAGTGAGCCTCTCAATACATTATTGTCCAGCTCATGAATCTAACTTGCATAGTTACCACAACTGAATGAGTGAGATATGATGTTTATGCAGTGCAGCTAGGATTGGGGTCCCTCTAACATGGCTTGTAACTTGATGGTCACAGCTGTTTCTTATCATTTGAGTTTAGACTTTTTAGAGGCCATCCTCTCAAGAAGTGAGGTCCTAAGAAACACCCACTTTTTGATGCATATGGGTTGTGTTGTGCTATGCATTTATTGTCAGCTGCATCTGTAGGAGACCAGCCAGCCATAGTTAAAAGAGTCCTATCTATGGTATAGACATGGGGAACACAGCTATTGCTGGACCCTACATGCCTAACTAGGAACAGCCCTCCAACTTAGGGCACATATCAATGCCCTAGTGTCCTGAAGATCTGTATGTAAACTGTGCATCTTGAGAAGGAACTATGAAAATCATAACTTACATCATATATTGATCCCAATAAAAAATCATGTTACATAATAATACAAATAATCAAACTCATCTACGCGTGGGAAAATTGTAAGATTACAGAGATGACAGAACAGTCGAGGCCAAAAATGAAGCGAGCAACCACCATGGATGGACTGAAATGGCAGGTGCAAAACTAGTACCCGCTGGAGTAGAACTTTGCGGTGTAGATTCTCCTCCGTCAAGGGCGGCTGGTGGTGGAGGAGCCAAGGTAGGCACATCACATGTCCCAAATGTTGCATTTGCCTGCTCATAACAACAACCAACAAGTTACTGATTAGGACAGTATCATAGGGTTTTGTTCACCCACATAAATTTGATGGAAACATGTTCTCTATCTCCTAGGTTTAGAATTTTGTGTTGTGACATGTTGAGTGTGACACTAGGGAATATGAATAAATAGCGAACCTTGCAATAGGAGATACTGTCACAACCACAAGCCAAATGACCATTTGCCTCATCTACAGCTTCAGGAGCTCCTCCTCCATCACTCCTCTGCCCAAACAAATTTCCGAGTTTAACATACACAAGTTCATATTCATACTAGGTATAGCATAGAGATTGACAAGGGCAGTCTAAGGTTATTTGGTCAAAACAAACTATTAACTATATATGCATACCGTGTAAAAGTCAACAGCTATGAAGTTTGGCCAGCGTTTGCTAGACGCCTCATAACAAGTGTTGGTCATCTGAATCAAGGGAGCCGAATTGTCCATGCAAGCCGCTGTTATGTTCGGATTTGTCATGAAGTAATTCTGTAGAACCAGAGATCTCGATTTCGTGTTCATGGAAGATGACTCTGAACGACTCGGGCATGAACCAGCTTGCATCCCCTCATCTCCATCTACAATGTCACCACACCATTAAAACTTGATACACATTTAAAAAACATACGAAGTTTCCACAAATCATAACTTATTACCAACTCTAGTTGGGCTAGTGGTTAAAGGCTTCCTCCAACACAGTGGAGGACTAGTGTTTGAACCCTGGCAAAAGCAATCTTATGGATAAAAAACATAAGTTTGATCCTCCTTAATTTAACATAAACAAGTGAACCCAAGACTTGATACAAACATGTTTTATAAAAAAAATGTGATCCCATTGACGATTGGACAGATACTAATTCCCGTTTGGTTTCTTCCCGTAGCAAACATGGAACATTTGATAGAAGCTCCGAGCTTGAGGGGATGAGTGAGAGCCAAGAATTATACAAGAATAGATCCTCATCAACACAAAGGTACATGATTGGTCATGAACCAATAACGAGTAGCTTTTCAGATCATGCCTCCCCCATCTTAAGCAACATCTTGTCACTCTCTTCCGACCCAATGTTTTCAGAACTCTTTGGAGATTCTGGTCTCAAGTGGCAACTCGGATCAGGTCAAAGAATCAGCTTTTGGGAGGATATCTGGTGCCAACCTTCACCCCTCAAGCAATCCTTCCCAAGACTTGCCAGGTTATGTTCTCTCTCGAACTCCTCTGTGTGTTTCTTTTGGGTAAATGGGAATTGGCAAATCCCATACTGCAGATCCTTATTAGACAGAGAAAAGGTAGCACACAATGGACTTATATCCATCATCTCAAATTGTAGACCAAATCTAAACCGCCCAGACTCAATCTCTTGGTCCGCCTCACCCAAAGGGTTCACAGTCAAAGTAGCTTACTCCAAGTTATCAACTGAAGCCTCAACTAATCTGGAACATGAAGAGGCTTGGACCAAGCCTCTGTGGGAGTCAAACCTTCCCCCGAATATTTTAACCTTCGCATGGCTTGCTGCACTGGACTCTATGGTTTCAAAATCCTTCCTTCTTAAAAGAGATATGGATATGACTCTATCTCAAAGCTTGTGCTCTTTTTGTAAGGCATCTGTGGAAACAGGCCCACACCTCTTACTCCTATGCAAACATGCCCGAGCAGTGTGGAACTCAATCTTAAGCTGGTGGAATATTAAAACAGCAACCCCACCCTCAGTAAAAATGCTTCTGGCATCTTGGGGACCTCTATGCCCGAAGGAATCTGCTCTGAAACCTTGGATGAGGATTTGTGGTATCACTCTTTGGTTTATCTGGTTGTCTAGGAATCAACTGGTGTTCAATTCTAACGAAGAACCAGTTCAAATCACAATCTGCAAGATCAAGAGTTTTAGTTACTCATTGGAGTTTTTGGACTCTTCAAAGCCCCAACCTGACTGCTGTCTGGAGATCAAAACCATTATCCTGCCTCTGAGAAGTCTACTTTATCTAGGCTCTCTTTGTAATCTTAACCTTCAAGATAGGTCCCATGCTTTTGGGGGGTTTGGAATCATCTTTGTAAGGTCCCGATCACGTCTGCAAAGTGTGGATAGCGTTTCGTTTTTATAAAACCAATCGATTTTTATTGATAAAAAAAAAACATCAGTCAGTTATCCAGGATCCTTAGATGTTTGTGTTTGCCTTCTATTTAGCAATGCCTGCAAGTCATTCTAAATTCGGTTGACCGATTTAGTGACTAATTGACAGTTACCAAACTGTTGACCTTATTTTGTGAAACTTGTATTGTAGATTAAATGGACTTTGAGAGTAAAAACGAGTAATAAACAGAAAAATTGATATTGGTGGATATGTAAAGAAAAGGATTACAATTTAATTTTGTTCTCATTGCAAGGTCAAAAGAACTGTGGCATGCACTTCATGAAGGTAAGGACTAAGGTCAACTCTCAATGTCTTCCTCTTTTCCAGTGAACCAATTCCCTCTAATTTAAGGTCATATGTCCCAACTCCTAACCCAATCGGGTTGATTTCTGCTCAGATTAATCAATCATAAACACCATCAATTTGTGTCTCCTTGTCCAAACTTTACTCCAGAGGAACCATCGGAGGGATGTTATTCCGAATTCCAAATGTGCATTAACAGTAACTCAATCGCAAACATGGAATCATCATGTTTTTGGTACATAGCTATAAACAGTCGACTGCAACTTCAGTTACAACTTTCATCCTCACTATCAGATGTACATTGTTATAGAGCTCTGGACATGATCAGCACTGTAATGTTCCTCTACTTTCGCCTACATATCTTCCACAACCGTTTATTTAATAGAAAAAGACAGGAAAGGCAGAGATAGATGGATGGATCCAAACACCTAGGGCACTGCCACAGTTAAGTCCATGTCATTCATATGATGATACACTCTTGTATCTTTCCAAAGGAGATATTTATGTACCTAAGCCTCATTTCTATGCAAAGAGACTACTTCAAACCCATCCCATCATAACCTTACAACTTTTACAAGGCAAATACTACAATTACAGTAAGATATTATTATGTTATAGACTCTCCTGTCTCTTTTAATTAGAGTGATCCAGATGGACGTGTGGGCAACACCTTTCTGGTTCTCCTCTTGTCCACAGCGTTTTCAGATCACCTCTCTTCTTTCCCAATGTCAGAAACGTCCCTGCATCCAACAACCATTTACAAAATTCAATGACTAACTTGGGAGGATTGCTGGAAATAAGAATCGTAAGAGGATAGAGACCCCTCTTTCTCTCAAGGGCCAGAGTAAAGGGCATATATAAGGGCATTCTTACCTAGTGTGAATGGGACAATGTAAAGCAGAGCCGGTTGACCGTGCCCATCCATCAAGTTCAGAGCTACATATGTGATGAGAAGACCTGCAGCACAAAACATTCAAGACAGGTCCCTAAAGCAATACAATAAAACAAAATAATACTACATGCATATGATGTAGATGTCAGGTTACTGTAACGAGTTAAAACACTTCCTTCCGACTGATTGCCTGTATGGATGATGCATCCATAAGGTAATAGAACTTAGGTCTAATCACCTTTATGTTATTTTTAAATCTATGTAGTCCATTTTTTTAATCCCCTTACAAATGAAGATTTGATGCAAACATTTCACTGGTGCATAACTATGTGACTGCATATAGGATATTCTGTTCCATTCCATGGATGCATTAATGCAAGTTCATATCTCCATCATATTTATACACATGCATTATTTGCTTGACATGTAAAAGTCACCATAATATTAGAACTTGTGATGCCCGCTAGTGGAAATTGAACAGTACCTAAACCATAAGCTGTCATGGCCCATACGAAGTATCCTGCTCGAAGACTCTTGTTTGCTAGCCAATCATACCTGCAGCACGACAGTCAATGCTTTGATTTGCTAAAAGACCAGAATTTATTCACTCAACTAGCCTAAAATATAGAGAAGTATAGCGTGCTACTTAAATATGAAAATAGAAGCAGCAATTATAAGGAAGATAATGTAAAAGGTTTCTGGATTGGGTACTCTAGCATCCAAAAATATCATATCGGGTCCATCATAAAATCCCCACAAGTTCTCTCCTTATGTTCAAATATTTATTGATACAAATCATGAGAAAGTGTGACAGGAGCATTCCCCTGTATATTGTTTATAGGTAAATAACAATTCCTAATTTTTCTCATCATATTGTTAAATTCCAAAATAATCCATAGAAAATGGATAAATTTTAGTATCATTCTCCCAGAAACAAGTACCATCAGGTTACAACTTCAGGAGGAAAATAAGCTTACCTAAGTGAGAATGCTACTATCAGCCCTGGTAAGATAATATCACCAAATCCAATGACACTATAGCCTCCCCAAGGATCAAACATACGTGGGATTTTTAGCAGCATTGGGATACCATCCTCTCCACTCTTGTCACCACGGGCTACCTGTACGGACGCGGGTAACAGTCATAAAGATTATCTTCTTACTTTGCATCTGGATAGCAATCTTTGGGAGAAAATAGAAACAACTTTCAGAGAACTACTTACCACTATCATCACACTTTCTTTGAACCACAATTTTGAAACGAACACCCAAAAGATGTCATACAAGAAGGCACAACTGAGAAGAACTGTTCCAACCTGATTACATTAAGATGAATGAGAGAGTATTTACAAGTATTTATAACATACATACTACATGATTCATGTTCAGCTACTTAAGAGATTTGCATTTTGTTTCATTGCATATACAATTCAAGGATCCACAAAACAAGAGACTATGGCCATTAATACAAACCAGTTTCATAGAGAAGTTTATTTCAGGAAGCAATTATTGACCATACGGGAAATAGTGTTCTATTTTTCTTTGCTAATGGTCCTAATCTTAGTAATATACACACAATCCTCTGTACAGATGGAAATTTAGCCACCAAATACCATAAGGATGAACATTTCCTTAGCCTGCAGCATTATTATTGTTGATTTCTTTGATAATATTTTGAGCTTTAGAGGTCACCGTGTATCTTACCAACAAATGAGCAGCTAATGCAACTTTTACATCAAACAGTATATACACATAATAAAATAATCATGATGGTAAGGTTTTAAAAAAATGCAGTAATATAAATAACATTTTAGAAACAATACATATTGTTTTTTAATTAACACTCAAACCCACTAAGGCTCGAGCCAACAAATGTTGATTTAAATACAAAGCTAATGTATGTATCAAGGTTCGAAATCAAGACCGTGTTTATGTATAAATAATATTAGATGCATATTTCTCGCTCGGTATCTAAAAAATGTAAAATAAAGAGTCAAAACCCAAGCAATGGAAGCAAACATACTTCTCCAAGCAGAGGAAAAAAGAAGACTGAATATACACTATGAGATCTGATGGGCAAACAGTATCATTTTAACAATAAAATTAAGAGGCTCATGTTTGTCCAATCAGTAACTGGAAAAGGAAAAGTAAATTTGGATAAGCACCTTAAGATTTGGTATGCGAACAATTTGAAGAACGGTGATTATCAGTGCAATGCCCTGATTGAAGGAGCAAACAAAGATTAGATATCACTACTCAACCTCTGCTGCTAATTAGAAATCTCATAAATTTAGTTGAAGTTAACAGGAACACAAAATAAGCTAACAATTTAAGGTTATCATATATAAGACTCAGAATCAATGAAAAGCTAACTGACATCATTGAACAAAATGGAAGTCCAATTACTTGAATTTAGTAGGCTACACATAAACATTATGGCTTCCCATAGTAGGATTAGCTAGCAGCTTATCTCTTTCAGAAATGTGGGACCTCTAATATTTAGTACTACCCCTCATGTTCAGGTCCTTTTTTTAATGGTGGACTTGACACATGGAATACACCCTTCACGTGTAAGTATTTTTCTCTACACATGGGGCCACTGTTTGTGACCCAGAAGGACGCGTGGAGAAGGAACAGACAACATGAAACAGCAATAGGGCATAATCTGTTTGAACACGGCATTGGCACAGAAAGTCCAACGTGCTATTTCATGAGTGAAGTGATTGCTCTCAAGTTAGAACGATTTATTGATTTTTTACTCATGAATATACATCCTATTTATTCAAATGATTGACTAGGAGAGAAAGTGTCTAATCTACAATTTCCTAATCTACATCAATTACTCCCTAATCAAGGATTTTAACGATGAGATTTGGACACACACACAAACTGCTTACTCAAAAGTTCAGGTTCTGTTATCTATTACATTGTCTGCATCAGATAATAGCAGATCTATTAGGAACTAGTCCCTAATAACATAAACAGAGAGAGGCACCTTCACTAGCATTTATCATACTGAGAATATATCAATCAACTTAATGGTGGGTATTTTAAGAACAATACTTGCATAATGCTAGCACTGTCTGAATAGGAAAAGGAAACATGTGAATAGACGAGGGCAGAGAAGCAAAAAAAAATGCGTCTGATTAGGAAGAATAATAAATATTCCAATACAACCTAGGAGATACTACATATAGGCATTAGGCAATGGACCATAACAAGATCAAACAAAAATAAGGGAAATCATGTCTTACAAGGATATCTTGACCTATCCAAGCAAAGGAGATGCGTCGAAAAACTGCCCAGACAACAGAAAATGCAATGCAGAAAGGTGAGACTGCCAATGTCAGATATGAGACGGCTCCAAAGAAGGGTACTTTAACAAATGATTCTCCGGCATGTTCAAACCATCTGAAACTATATTTATTTAGTTGTCAGTCTCATGCTCTTAAGGCCCATTCAAACAAATAGCAGAGAATAGAATAGACATTAACAGGCTTCTTTCTGCATCCAACATTTTTCTTTGCCAAGTAAAGATTATGAACCTAACATATATGATGGCACAAGGTTGGCCCACCAGGCGACACAGCTAAATCATCTAGATGTGAACAACGAATGATTCAAAATTCAAATTGAGCTTTCTTTTTATTCTCTTTATAAATAACTGAACATTCCAACTTAGCGGTAGATAGCAAAAAGAAATTACACACACATAAAAGCAAGAATAAATGTATACCATGACAACAGAGCCACCAAGCAAGTTTGCAGACCCTGTAAGCAAATACAGATTACAAGGTTTAGCATTCACATCAAAAGTCATTAGTAGTAATTTCAGAACAGTACTCAACAAATCCATGCCCTACTCTGCCGTTTGTTGTTGATAATAGATTCTTACATTCAAAAAATATAACCAGAATGCTAGAATTCTAACTTATGTAGACTAAGGACTATAGGCTCTCTAAACTGGAAAGAACAAATTGGTCATAGCTTCAACAGCTTGATCCTGCAAATGAGATGTTTAACTGAATGAAAAATATTCCCATATGCTGAACTGATGCCTAGCACTATCACCTACTAAGATACATCATACATGACTACTAGATGCTAGTAACAGTGTCTTGTTTAGACCCTAACCAAAATAGAAATTAAGACCATAAGCATATTATGTTATGCAGACACTCATTTGTCAGGGAAATATATTCATGTACATTTTCCTTATAAAGATTATTATGTAATGGAACTTATTGGTCAAAGCATGCACGAATTTGTTACATACTTTGCCTTTTGCAAGTGATTAATAAATATCCATGATGATATAAAGTAACCTATGCATAATTACACATGTACTCATAATTTGGTCATCGTTATCTTATTTTGAATAGAAGATACTACAAAATAAGTCCAATTAAATTAATGTAATTGTAAAATAAAAACAAGACGAACCTCCACCCCACCAATGCAGAACAGAACCACCAAAACCTCAATGAACCAAAACGACATGAGTTTGTAAAGCATAATCAAGAAACATGAAGCAACCACAACAAACAGAACGGCTGACATTGTGTTAATGTCCACAATACCACTAGAGCCAGCAGTTTCTGCATTTAGAACTTCCTCTGAACCATCCTGCAATTACAAAACCAATTTATATATCAGTTCGAAGAATTTGTATACCACAAAAAATGCTCTACAAAAAAAAGTCTACTCAGAAAATAAGAAATCCATTCGTAAAGGGGGCCAGGATGACCTTCAAAAGCTTGTCCTGCTCAAGAGTTGCTTCTCTGGTACTCCATGCAGACCAATAAGAAGAACATAAGATGGTACCAACAGCCATAAGCCATAAAAACACTTCTGCAATGTCCACCATCGGACGCTTGGGAGAGTATAGCTGAACAGAAACTTAAAGGAACAGAAGAGACAGATTTAAAAATGATATCATCCTAATAAATAGAGAGGACAAGCCAACTCAAACACAACAGACATACACAAGAAAATCATACCTGAAGATCTGTTATGTAGTAACTTTTCCAAGTTTGCACCAGCGTCTTGTGGGAGCATGACAGACGGTATGTTTATACTTACATCAGTTTCATTGGGTTCACAAACCATCTTGAATAGCTCTGTTGAATAAAAACCAATTTTCAAGAGACGAACAACAGTCTTACATTATTTGCATTAACAACAGTTCATTACCATTACAACTAGCCATTATGCCAATAAAAATGACTAATTATTTATATATTTTTCAGCATATTGAGAAAAGAGGATTCACTATCCTTGATTTTTCAGTAATTCAGAAGAATAAATCTGGTGTACAATCTGCTGTCTAATACTTCATAATATCTTATTTGCGTCCTCATTTCATACATAAATTCTTTTAAGTAACCTTTGTCCATTAACAAAATAATTTGAGTTATAACTGATAGTTGACAATTGGTTACACAACTATACAAGGGAAGCTAAATCAACTCGCTAGAACAAAGTGCTGAGCAAAAAAAAACTCACTAGAACAAAGAAAGGGACCAACAGCTTTAGATATCACATGAGAAACAAAAACAACTGATGATTACCTGTCTGGTTGTTTATAATGAGAATGGCAGAAGCACCAGCAGTTTCAGCAAAGTTTGCCTTAGCTGTGAAACTGCAGTTACCACGATACACCAAAATGACCTCCCCTGTAAGCTACCATAAAGAAAAACATTCCAAATTAGGAATTAATAAAACTAATGACCTCTATTACATCTTTTAGTCTGAGTAATATACTCTGCATGCAAGTAAAGTTCTTTCCATTGGAGTCAAATCAAGGAATATAAACTGGAAAATCTATATGAGTAAACCTTATTCTTGGGTTTGCTACAACAATCAGGAGGGTCAGCCAGAGCAAGTTTAGTTTGATTGGCATGTTTTTCCTTCGATTCCAAGGTTGGGCCAAATCGAGCTCCAACACCAACATACTCAATTTCTTCCACACCATTAACCCAAGTTGGGACTTTTACCTACAATACAAAAATGGACTAACCACATTAGGAATACACTCAACCAAAGAAACCAAACTCAGTTTCTACGTCACAAATATAAAAGCTGAAAATAAATCCAAATCATTGCATTCATTTGCATTTAATATAAACTAAACCCCTGAACCAAACTCAATATAAGTTGCACATGACACATGAATTAGTTTGGTTGAGTTTGGGATATTCTGGTAACAAACAGACATGTAGAGTCAAAATAGTAGGAATCGACAAGAATAAATTGGTATGGGAAATAGCTTTACAAATAAAGTCTGTATGAAATGATAACCAAGTTACCAAGTTGAACACCCTCCACAATCCCAGATTTGCCAAAACAAATAATACATAGAGAGGAAATAACAAAAGAAAGTAAAGGTTATATTTCCTTCACTAAATAAAATATTGCTTCTGGTGGGAGACTAATATCAGCCAACTGAATAAGATAAATAGATGTGAAAGGAAAACGAAAATAAGCATGGCATAGTTAAAAGTAACTACATTTTCAGTTGTTATAACTGATGAAAAATGGGTTGTAGTGAAACCTGAAGAGAGTACCAAATCACCAAACAAGGCAAAAGAAGACAGTTGAGTGGGAAAGTGGCGCAAACCTTATTTGATAATTTAGAAGCAATAAAGCATACAATCCCATATAAATTCCTGGAGTGCAAGAAAAAAGTTGAAGAAAAGAGAAACTGAGCAAAACCAAATAAATCAACTGCAATCAAGCTTAAGCTGCATCTGAAACCAACTCCACTCCGAAATAGACAAGTGATAACAAACATGCCCACAATCCCAAATAAAACAAAACTACTTCAAAATATTCAAATGCAATTGAAGTCACAACTCTTAATTAAAACCAAATGGATGACAAGAAAATGAACGAAGTAATGAGAATAACTAACTACTGACATCAAATTCTAAAATTTAAGCAGACGGATGAATGGAAAAAATGCACTCAACTGAGATCTAATTTGAGCTGATATTTTGTTTAATTTCTTCTTGAGCTTTATGCATCAAAACAGTGTAAATTTTCAAACAACAACTTTGGATTTGCCCATGCTATCAAATACCAGAAAATGCATATTAGAATGGGAGCCTGAAATGCTTATGAGCAACATCAAGAAGCATCACAACAACTCAGAAACTTTCACTAATTGAAACCACAACAAACTCACCCAACTCAATTGGGCTTTTGCACCCCTGAACCCATCCTAATTTCATACCCAACATTTTAAAATCATGGATTTTCTTCTTCCCCTCATATTAAGTAAGAATTAGAAGATCAAATCAAAATCAAGCCCGAGATAGCACTAGGAATCATCACCCCAACCCCAACTGATCTGAACGGGCAAAACCAACTTGCTAATTAGATAAATAAACCCACAAAATTGGAGTAAAAAATTCATTCTCTTTCCTCGCTCAGGTGCCAGCACCAAAAGAGAAACTCAATCCACAGAGAAAAATAAGGAAATATTCGGCCGAATCAAATACTCATCGTTCCTCCTAACAAACCAACACAGGTACAAGACAAAACAGTTTAATTCCCGAATCCTCCTCTCACTACAAATTATACACATTTCTCGCCAACCAAACAGAAATTCAGAGAGACGGAAAGCTTAATCAGAGTCCGCACCAGAACGAAGTTGTTATCGCAGCCAGGTCGTTTGGGGGCGATGTCGTCCTGATGGACTATGTCTCCACCGAGCACCGAGCTCGACAGCAGCACGGCACACAGGACGAGTACGGGACCGAGCAAGTCCATGACCAGGTCAACGGTGGAGTTGCAGCAGAGCTAGGGTTTTAGAGAGAGAAAATGGAAGTTTACGGGGAGAGAGAGAGCGGAGAAGGAAGGTCGAAAGAGAACATAGATGTGCTGAAGAGGAGAGGGTGGAGAGAGTTTGCTTTCTTCCGCTACTTTATGTTTTTATTTTTTCTTCTTATTTCCACCTAAAGGACATGCCAAATACACTGCCTTCAAACCGTTGAACGAGATTTTTTTTCTTCCCAGCTCGTCCGAAGCCCACTCGCGCTGCGGATCCATCCACCTCACGCACATGCACTCGCCAAAGTCGGAAAAATAACTAACCAGCTTCTGTCTTATGTTCATGGAAAATTAAACTTTGTAATTCCATAAAAAAAAATAGACGAAGTAGGAGACTTTCGTTAAGTGAGAACACCGTACAAGTACAGTATCTAGCTCTAACGGTAAAAGTCTATTCTATGTGTGGAGATAAACCAAACTAGACACTTTCTAACCAGTCAAAACGACTGGAAACCAACAAAACCAAACTACACAGTAACGCGGAAAAACCACGCCACT
>JAYMSU010000314.1:0-15227 GCA_036897765.1 Erodium chrysanthum | reverse complement strand
TACTTTCGATGTGGTATATACTCCAACAATAGTAATAAACCTTACTTGTGTAGAAGTTTCGTGAGTGATTGTTTATTTCTTTCCTTGATAAGATATATAATCTTTCTGAACGTCTTCACCATATAGGTTGAGCACCCTGTCACTGAATGGATTGCAGAAATAAATCTGGCAGCAGCACAAGTGGCTGTTGGGATGGGAATTCCTCTTTGGCAAATTCCTGGTATGATCTCATAAATATTCTGATTTTCTTCTATTACTTATCTTTGGATCATTACATTTCTGTCTTCATTTTCTTACAGTATTTGTGTTTGCTTGCATCTACTTGAACAGAACTAAGGCGATTTTATGGGATGGAACATGGTGGAGGTTATCATGGTTGGAGGAAAACTTCAGCTCTCGCAAAGCCTTTTGATTTTGACAAGGCAGAGTCCATAAGACCTAAAGGACATTGTATAGCTGTGAGAGTAACACGTGAAGATCCAGATGATAGTTTTAAACCTACTAGTGGAAAAGTGCAGGTGAGGTTAAACAGATCTATATTAAGTGTTCATTCCAGATATTGTGATGAATCTTATTTACTTACAGGAGTTAAGCTTCAACAGCAGACCAAATATATGGGCTTACTTCTCTGTTAAGGTAATTGTTTTTATCGTATTATCATATAAAAATAGGTTCTCTGATTGTTTAAACTAACTGATGTCCAACAATATGAGTTGCAGTCTGGAGGAGACATTCATGAGTTCTCTGATTCTCAATTTGGTGAGTGTTAGCTATCACAATGTGCATAGTGTTTATAACTTCTTTTTGAAAGGCAATAGTGTATATAGCTTGATTGAAATTCAAATTCAACATATCAATTGGATGTGACATGTGATCCAATTATTGCAATATGTGCAATGCATGATAGCCTCTAAGTTTGAACATATTTAGGAGATGGTTATTTTCATCATGGCTAAAGAAAATCACCTCTGGAACTTTTTGATTTGACTTGTACATATTTGTGCAATCTCAGAAGTTGCCTAGTCAAGCTTTTACTAGAGCAATTTGGTTTTGTTGAAGTATAAAGTCTCATATAGAATAAAAGTAGAAGAAAGATAGTTGCTTATAAAAGAAAAGGACAAACCCAATTAATAGTTTAACTTTTTTGTTGAAAAGTTTGACATGATGTATGTAGTTCGATTTAACATTCTTCAGATTTTAATAATGTCCTGAAAGTAAAGTATCAAAACATTAATACATATATGAATTAACCGTTTCCACTGAAGTAGTGATGGTAACTATTATCTTAAAATGGCCATTTTCTTTGAAGTTGCGGAACATCTGTCTTTATGCATGCGGTATAATTTGTCAAGACAATGACAATTACTAAAGATACTGAAGTTATCCAGGGCATGTTTTTGCATTTGGAGAGTCCAGAACCACAGCTATTGCAAATATGGTTCTTGGGCTGAAAGAACTTCAAATTCGAGGAGAAATACGTACAAATGTTGATTACATAATCAATCTCTTACATGTAAACTTCTCATATTCTTACCAGTGGGTCAAAAATTAAATCTTTCTTCAGTTCCCACAACAATGAAATTTGCTTCTTCGAAGATAACCACTTTTAATCCTAGTAAAGATTTCCTGCAGGCTTCAGATTATAGGGACAACATAATCCACACAGGTTGGCTGAACAGCAGGATTGCAAAACGAGTTAGAGCAGAAACCCCCCCTTGGTATCTCTCTGCTATTGGAGGGGCTCTGTTTGTAAGTTCACAACTTCAAATTTTATTTCCTAGTAAACTGTTTGTAAGTTTATCACACAAAACATTATAATTTCATTGACCTCAGAAAGCATCAGCTAGCAATGCAGATATGGTTTCAGATTATGTTGGTTATCTTGAAAAGGGCCAAATCCCTCCCAAGGTACTGTAGTAACTAGTAAAGAATACTGGATTAAGATGTGTTGTGTTGACCTTCCTTAATATTGATACTAATCCATTATTGTTGCAGCACATATCTCTTGTTTACTCTGAAGCGTTTTTAAATAAAGAAGAAAGCCAATACACAGTTAAGTATTACAATGCCATTCATAAAAACACTAACCTCTTTCTTTTGGTATTAAGATCATTTGCTAACATCCTAGAATAATTTTCCTAGATTAACATGGCAAGGGGAGGGCCAGGAAACTATAAATTGAGGATGAATGGATCAGAGGTTGAAGCAGAGATTCATACTTTACATGATGGGGGTTTACTGATGCAGGCAAGGATTTGTCACTATATTGCAATTGGAATTATGTCAAGTATATATTTATTTGGTATAAGTGCATGAATCACCATCAAGCAGTAACTTTTATTTTATTATTACATTGGACCTGTTGGTTGGAAGATGGAGAGTTATGCCTGCTTGTATTTATCATTTTCCTTTTCACCTTCACTTTCCAGAGACACATCTTAAATAGTATTAGCATGCGACATGAAAATGGCTTCTGGGTTTAAGAGATGCTAATTGTTGTCGGCCATTGTCTGACTGGATATTTTATGCACTGCACTCATGCTACATTAATAGGTTCAACTTTTCATATTTTGCTAGACAACTGTCTTTATTTCTTAATCCCTTCATGAAGATTGGTGATTTAACTGAAAAACTAAGAAAGTGCTATTGGTATTAAAACACTGTTATTTATCATGTTACAGTTGGATGGAAACAGTCATGTTATGTATGCAGAAGAAGACGCAGCTGGAACTCGACTACTTATCGATGGAAGGACTTGCTTGCTTCAGGTATATCCTACAAGCACACTTAATTCTATTCATCAATTTTATGGCTCATCCTAACAGGCTAAGATGGGCTATATCCCTTGTATTCAGAATTGTCATGATCCATCAAAGTTAATTGCTGAGACCCCATGCAAACTGCTGAGGTATTTGGTTTCAGAACGTAGTCATATAGAAGCTGACTTGCCATATGCAGAGGTTGAGGTTATGAAGACGTGTATGCCTCTTCGCTCTCCTGCTTCTGGTGTCATCCTGTTTAAAATGTCTGAAGGTCAAGCAATGCAGGTAAACCATGTCAAAGGTACAACTTATTAGTATTCTACTCCTTGCAACATTTTATTCACCTTCCTTTTTTCTTGCTAGGCTGGTGAGCTTATAGCCAGGCTTGAGCTAGATGATCCAGCAGCTATAACAAAAGCAGAACCTTTCCATGGAAACTTTCCGGTTTTGGGACCCCCTACTGCAATTTCTGGTAAAGTTCACCACAGATGTGCTGCAAGTCTAAATGCAGCCCAAATGATTCTCGCAGGTTATGAGCTTAATATTGATGAAGTAAGTTTTTTTGTCCTGTATGATCTTTGAAAAGTGAAGACTTTATGATTTCATCGAGTACAGAGTGTACATACTCATGGGTACAGTAGTTGAATCCTAATAGGAAACAAACTCTTTGCTTAAGTTTTGGAATTATTACCCATGCTTGCATGTCTGGGTTGAGTTTAACATTTTTACCTCTCAAATCTTGATTTGGGTGTTAAGCATGTGACATCTATTTCAGGTAGTTCAGAGCTTGCTCAACTGTCTTACTAGTCCCGATCTCCCTTTCCTTCAATGGAAAGAGTCCTTTGCTGTTCTTGCTATTCGCCTTCCCAAAGATCTCAAAATTGAGGTAAGTAACTGGTCTGGTGTTGCTTGTATGTGCAGAAACTGAGTCTCTGTATAGAACTTTTGATATTTTTCTGATTTCATTCATATAGTTGGAGTCAAAACTCAAACAGTTCAAAGGTATTTCTAGCTCCCAGAGGTTTGAGTTCCCTGCCAAATTGTTGCTGGGTGTTCTTGAAGTAAGTTCCTCACATCATTGCTCCTCTTTTAAATTTCCTTTCCTCATATTAAGTTGAAATGCAGCTATGGTCTATGGTTTTTGTTGCAGGCTCATCTATCCTCCTGTCCTGATAAAGAGAAACAGGAGAAGCTTCTTGAACCTTTGATGAGTCTTGTCAAGTCCTATGAGGGTGGAAGAGACAGTCATACCTGTGCTGTTGTCCAGTCAATATTTGAACAGTACCTATCCATTGAAGAATTATTCAGTGATGACATCCAGGTAAATGCTGTTTCTTTGTTAATCTCTTTTCTTAAATTATAATTCCCAAGTTTATAACTTCATGTTCTGCAGTCTGATGTAATTGAACATCTTCGGGTTCAATATAAGGAAGATCCATTGAAGATTGTGGATGTTGTACTATCGCATCAGGTATTAAATTGAGAATGCTCAGTTCTATTACCTCTTAATTTCCTGTTTTTTTTTATAATGTGATTTTGTTAACAATTTGCAATAATTGGCATGCAGGGTGTCAAGAATAAAAATAAGTTTGTACTAGGGCTCATGGAACAGCTAGTTTATCATTATCCTGCAGCTTACAGGGATAAACTAATTAGGTTCTCTGCGCTTAACAATACAGATTATTCTGAGGTTAGCCCTTGGTTAAGTTACTCTAACTGGACATAACTGTTCATTTTTGAGTTTGTGATTCTCTGAAATTGTTAAACTGTCTTGTGGAGAGAGGGTTATTATATGGTTCTTCATTAGATTTACTTTCCTTTTACAGTGAGCTTCTATTGTTCCGTCTTCTAAACAGTTATTTTCATTTATCAATGCAGCTATTACTAAAAGCAAGTCAACTGTTGGAACACATCAAATTAAGTGAACTTAGTTCCAGCATTGCTGGAAGCCTTTCTGAAAGTGTCATTGATGAACAAATGGAGGATCTTGTGAGTGCTCCTGTAGCAGTTGAAGATGCTCTTGTTGGTCTCTTTGATCACGGTGATCCCACCCTTCAAAGACGCGTTGTAGAGACCTACATTTGGAGACTATATCAGGTACTACAGTTCTAAAGGTTTCTTCTCACTTTACTTTGTAACTATGATTTTCTCATCAAAATTGTTGTCTGTCACTAGCCCTATCTTGTAAAGGGGAGTGTCAAGATGCAGAGGCACGGAGCTGCTCTTATTGCTACATGGGAATTCTTTGAAGAACACGTTGAAAGAAAGAACAAATCTTCAGATTCAATGTCTCCCAAACAATTGGTTAAGAGACACAGTGATAAGAAATGGGGAGCCATGATTGTAATTAAGTCACTGCAGGTCTTGCCCTCCATGATTGGTGTGGCTGTGAGGGAAGCAACTAATAATCTTTCTGAAGCAATTCCAAATGAATCTGTAGATCTGGACAGCTATGGTAATATGTTGCATATTGCTTTGCTTGGTGACAATAATCCAACTAGCACACTGAATAGGTATGACTGTATCTCTGCCATTGAAGTCTATGAGCTACTGACTTAAACTGAGCTTGTCAATCATATATCACTCATATTCACCTTCTGTGCATTTATTTTTACCTCAAACTTCAATCAATCCTCATAATCATTTTTCCATTTGATTCTTTGCAGTGGTGATGAGGATCAAGATCAAGAGAGAATGAACAAGTTGGCCAAAATACTCAAAGAGCAAGAACTAGGCTCCACCTTGCGCACTGTAGGTGTTGGGGTTATTAGTTGTATCATACAGAGGGGTGAAGGATATTCCCCTATGAGGCACTCCTTTCATTGGTCAACAGAAAAGCTATATTTTGAGGAAGAGCCTCTATTGCGTCAGTTGGAACCTCCTCTGTCCAATTATCTGGAATTGGTTTGTTATTGCTCAACTCTAGCACTCCTGTTTACTCTGAAGAGCAATATTAAATAAATGGAAAGTTAACAGTTCTATAATCTGTCTTTCATTCATGTTTGTTTATTTTCAGGAAAAACTTAAAGGCTATGAGAATGTACAGTATATTCCATCCCGAGATCGTCAATGGCACATGTACACTATTGTAGACAAGCCACTACGCACCCGGAGGATGTTTCTTAGAACACTTGTGAGGCAGCCAACCAATGAAAGTGCATATCATCAAGGTCAGGGAGCGGAAACTACCGATGCACAACAGGCTACGTCATTTACTTCACGGACCATTTTGGGTTCTTTAATGGGTGCTATGGAGGAATTGGAACTTAATTCTCACAGTACCACAGTCAAATGTGATCATGCTCATATGTATCTTCATATCGTACGCGAGCAACAACTAGATGATCTTGTTCCCAAATCCAAGTAACTCCTGTCTTCTGTACCTTTTCCTTTTTCTGCTATATAATCCTCTATATATCCTTCACTATGTCTTACTTTTGGGACGTTCCTTGTAGGACAATTGATGTAAAGACTGAACAAGAAGAAAGTGCAGTGGAGGCAATTTTGGAAGAGATGGCACGTAATATCCATGCGTCTGCTGGTGAAAGAATGCACAAGTTTGGGGTTTGTGAGTGGGAAATGAAGCTTTGGCTGAGATCTTCCGGGCTGGCAAATGGTGCTTGGAGGATTGTTGTAACAAATGTGACTGGTCATACCTGCACTGTGCATGTGAGTCTTTTGTATCATTTATTTGTTCAAATATGAAAAATATAATGACATGTGCTAAGGGAGGTAGTAGTAGTTTTAATTTTTGTTATCTTTCCATATTGCTGCAAATCAGAGACGTCAGTTTATATATTTTTCCTGTATCATTGAGCTCCACATAAGTGGATCTGGCTCATAATATGAGTGAAGATTGGTAACAAAATCATGTTGACATTATTGCTCGATTTGACATTCAGGTTTACCGAGAGATTCAGGACATCAACAAACAAGAAGTGATCTACAATTCAATCTCAGCAATCAGTCCTCTGCATGGACTACCAGTAACTGCACGGTATCAGAGTCTAGGAGTTCTTGATCATAAACGTCGTTTGGCCAGAAGAGGCAACACCACTTACTGCTATGATTTCCCATTGGTGAGCAACATGATGTTTACAATTATGTGTTTTTGCATATTGTTGTTTATACACGTGGATAAATGGTTTACCAAACTAATTCCTGATAAATTTGCTTTTAGGCATTTGAGACAGCCTTGGAAAATTCATGGGCTCAGGTCCCAGGAATTAGCAAACCCAGTGACAAAGCCCTACTCAAATTTCAGGAACTTGTGTTTGCTGATCCAAAAGGCAGTTTTGGAACTCCTCTTGTTCCTTCCGAGCGTCAACCTGGCCTTAATGATGTTGGCATGGTTGCTTGGTCCATGGAAATGTGTACACCTGAATTTCCTTCTGGAAGGACAATTTTGGTTGTAGCAAATGATATGACCTTCAAAGCTGGGTCTTTTGGCCCGAGAGAGGATGCATTTTTCCAGGCAGTAACCGAGCTCGCTTGCACTAAGAAGTTGCCTTTAATTTACTTGGCAGCAAACTCTGGTGCTCGCCTTGGGATGGCTGAGGAAGTCAAAGCCTGTTTTAAAGTTGGTTGGTCTGATGATTCGAACCCAGAGTCTGGATTTCAGTATGTATATCTAACCCCTGAAGATTATGCTCAGATGGAATCATCTGTGATAGCACATGAGTTAAAGCTGGCTAGCGGAGAGACTAGATGGGTTATAGACACTGTTGTGGGTAAGGAAGATGGATTGGGTGTTGAGAACCTTACTGGGAGTGGGGCAATATCAGGGGCATATTCAAGGGCATACAAGGAAACGTTCACATTGACATATGTGACTGGCAGAACTGTTGGCATTGGTGCTTATCTTGCTCGACTTGGAATGCGATGCATTCAAAGGCTTGATCAGCCCATTATTCTTACTGGTTTCTCTGCTTTGAACAAACTTCTTGGCAGAGAGGTGTACAGCTCCCACATGCAACTTGGTGGACCAAAAATCATGGGAACAAATGGGGTTGTTCATCTCACAGTTTCAGATGATCTTGAAGGTGTCTCGGCTATTCTCAAGTGGCTAAGTTATGTTCCTCCATACGTTGGTGGTGCACTCCCAGTCTTACGTCCATCAGATCCTCCAGAGAGGCCTGTCCAGTACCTTCCTGAAAGCTCATGCGATCCCCGTGCTGCCATTGCTGGTGCTCATGATGGTAGTGGTAAATGGCTTGGGGGTATTTTTGACAAAGATAGCTTTATTGAAACACTAGAGGGCTGGGCAAGGACAGTTGTTACAGGAAGGGCAAAGCTCGGAGGAATTCCTGTAGGAGTTGTAGCTGTTGAGACACAGACTGTAATGCAAACCATCCCAGCTGACCCAGGTCAGCCCGATTCCCAAGAAACGGTTGTCCCTCGAGCTGGGCAAGTCTGGTTTCCTGATTCTGCAGCCAAAACGAGCCAAGCAGTGATGGATTTCAACAGGGAAGGGCTTCCACTCTTTATTCTTGCCAACTGGAGAGGCTTTTCGGGCGGGCAGAGGGATCTTTATGAAGGGGTCCTTCAGGGTGGCTCCACCATTGTTGAGAACCTCAGAAATTACAAGCAGCCTGTTTTTGTGTACATACCCATGACAGGCGAGCTGCGTGGTGGAGCTTGGGTGGTTATTGACAGTCAGATAAACCCAGACCATATCGAAATGTATGCTGATCCAACAGCCAAAGGCAGTGTTCTGGAACCGGAAGGGATGGTAGAGATCAAGTTCAGGAAAAAAGAGGTGCTGGAGTGCATGGGTAGGCTTGACCAGGAGCTGGTAAGTTTGAAGGCAAAGCTTCAGGAAGCCAGTGGAAACCAGAGTTGTGAAATGGTTGAAACTCTACAGGAGAAAATCAGAAGACGAGAGAAGCAGCTTTTGCCTGTTTATACTCAGATAGCAACCAGATTTGCAGGTCTGCATGACACCTCCCAGAGGATGGCTGCAAAGGGAGTGATCAGACAAGTCGTTGAGTGGGTCAAGTCCCGGTCTTTCTTCTGCACAAGACTGCGCCGGAGAGTTGGTGAAGAGTCACTGATCAAAACAATTAGAGAGGCCTCTGGTGATCAGCTGTCACGCGTATCAGCAAAGGACTTGATGAGAAGATGGTTTCTGAGTTCCAGTGTGGCACAAGGTAGAGAAGATGCTTGGGTGGACGATGAAGCTTTCTTTACATGGAAAGATGATCCGTGTAACTACAAAGAACAACTTCAAGAGCTGTGTGTCCAAAAATGAAAGCGAATTATCCTCTTGATGTATGCTGTGTTTTATTAAATAAATAGAGTTACAAACTTTGAAATCAGTGTGGTAATCCAACTTTATTCTTCTGAGAAATCAATGGGGTATTGACATTTCCATGATTTTGAATTGATTCACTAACTTATTGTTACAGAGGATCCATCTTGGTTCAGTGTTTGATTACACGACATGTTGATCAGTAAACTTCGGGGAACAAGAAGATACAGCATCTCCAACTGTGAGGAAGATTTGTGCATCACCAAGGAGGAGGTTAAAACCAGAAGCATGGAGCTTGTTCATCACTCCTGAACCGGGATTCGCCAGAGCAAGCTGTGCAACATGACCACTTCTCGTTAAGGTAAATTTCTAAATTTCAGCATTTCAGAGTAGCTAACTAATTTGTGCAATGATGAACTTTACCTGAACGTCTCTCTTTTGGAGACCACGGTACAACTCTTCCAAGGCATGGATGCCACTGGTGTCTATGTCAGTAACAGCTGCAAGACACATACAAATATCTACCATGAGCACGAGTTTATGTGTATAGAAATTGAGTTTAAGGTTTCAGGGTTTCAAACTGCTTACGCGACATCTCAACTATCAGGAACTCGATTCTTGGTTGATGTGAAGCTTTGACTTGTTCTTCTGTATCTGTTAACCACCTCAAAACCCTGCAAGGCACGTTAATTGTGAGTAATACATTGATGAACTGATATATTTTCAAAGATCAGCCATACCTGTCCTTAATGTAGTTAGAATTGGAAAAGTAGATTGCTGAATCAACTCGAACAATCAAAATGCCCGGCACACTTGTTGCTTCTGGGTATTGTTGAATGCTTCTATACACAGTTGTTCTAGGAAGCTTGCCAAGGATTGCAGTCCCGGGCCTCGTCACTTGCAACAGGATTTTCGCAAAGGATATAGACACCGCAATTAAGAGGCCTATTTCAACAGAGACAAAGACTACACCAAAGAAGGCTCCCATGCAAGCCACAAAATCAAATTTGTCAATCTTCCAAATCAAAATGGCTGCCTTGTAGTCAATGAGACCAAGAACAACAGATATGATGATGGATGAGAGAACTGCATTTGGAGTGTACTTAAAAAGTGGTGTGATAAACAATAAGGTTAGGAACACCACAGAGGACATAATGATGTTAGAAACTGTAGTATGGCACCCAGCCATTCGATTCACAGCAGTGCGAGCGAATCCTCCTGCACAAGATAAGAAGATTTATAGATTTATATCACAAGTTGCATCTTTTCGATTGTTTAATTGTATTCTTCGTTCTAACCTGTTGTAACATAGCATGAAGTCATGGAACCAACTATGTTCATAGCTCCGAGTGCAACCATTTCTTTGTTCCCATCGAGTTGGTAGTCTTTCATGGAAGCAAATGTTCTTCCAATAGCTACAGCTTCCGTGAGTGCTACCATACCAACAACGATCCCGACCTTAGCACCTTTAAGTAGATAATCATCACTGAAAAATATTTTGTGCACAGATATGGGATTGATTCCTTTCTCGATATGTTTCACCTACATGCATCGTGAAAATGGTTATTACCTCATCATAATCTTGTCATCGACAGTCAAGAAAATGTACTTACAATTTGGACACCATCCTTGTCTGCACGGGTTATAAACACGAAAAAGGTGGATAGGATGACAGAGACTAAAGGGGCGATTGCTGGAATCCAGAAATACTTCTTGTTCTTCTTTCCCTGTTGATCAAATCTTCAAGTGAGATCATGAAGAAAATCAGAACCATTTTGACTCTATAAATGAAGATTCTTACAATGTATTTGCAAATGATGAGAAATGTCAAAAAGCTTGCTCCAATGACTATTGTTTGCCAGTTCCACTGCACAAGATGAGCAATTTGAGATTCCATAACTTTGATTAAGCATTATGGATTCAAAACTTTACAGGGCAGAGGAGAGCTTACTCCATGATGGACTGAGCCCCACACTGAATTCATTACAGAAACAATGTCGCTTTGCTTTGTGAACTTCTTTATCCCAAGAAAGCCCTTGAGCTGTTGGAGCGCAATTGTAATGGCGGCTCCACCCATGAAACCAACAATTGCAGCATGTGACAGGAAGTCAATCAAGAACCCCAACCTAAGACCACAATCCAAAAGTACAACTAAGGCATCAAAATGATGCTATCTTAAAGCTATAGTACAAGGTATCCAAATGAACAAGAACTCATTCTACAAAATAAGGTTCTTAAGTACCTGAAAAAGCCAAGGGTAAACTGAGTAATCCCGGCAAAGAAAGTAGCAGTAAATGCAAGGCGCAGATAGTCCTCAGGATTGGTGGTATGATCAACCTCGTTTTGCAGCAAAGTTCCCAACATCAGAGATACCACAGCAACAGGGCCTATGGCTATTTCTCTTGAACTACCCATGATTGCATAAATTAATGGCGGGACAAAGCTCGAGTCTGTATCAGTTCACAGCAACATAACATGAGCCTTACCATAACTAGGGAACAGATTGATTGAGGATTCTTTTTTATGAATTGAAAAACTTACACAGTCCGTATTGTGGATCCAAGTTTGCTAGCTTAGCATACCCAATATCCTTTTGTACACATATCCAGAAAAAGAATCAGAGAAAAAAAATGATGGGCATGAGCACATCCTTGATAGTAAATAATGTATGTACCTGAGGAATGCAGAGACTTGCAAGAGTGAGTCCAGCAATGAGGTCTCCTCTAAAAGCTTTCAGATTGTAATCTCTCCCCCATTTCAAAATGGGGAACACAGCCTGTGCACCGAGCAATAGCTTTCGAGACCTTGGTTGATCCTTGAATTGGCGTAAAGGGTCATCTGCGAAGAATGTCTCATTCACAGTGGTCCACAATTCCTTAAGCAAGTTTTGCTTGGGGGGCACTCCAACCTTATGTACATAAGATGTGTTTTGTGACTGCAAGCGAGAGGACTGACTTCTGATATCAGTTTCATCAGTTGAATGAGCCACTGAAGATGGCATAGTGTCTTAGTTTGCCTGTAATAAAGGAAATGTCAAGGGACTAATCTGAAATGATGCATTAATCAATAAAGCTCATAGTTCTTTGTTCTGTGATGATCATCATGTGAAGATAATAACCAGAAATGTTTCAAACACTGAAGAATTTAAAAAAAAAAAAAAGACTACAAAGAAAACATTGAATGCAGTTGTTATATTGTGCACATATTTCATGGAAAATGAGAAGAAATGAAAGTGACTAATGCAATAATGGTATTATGCTAATGTTGACAGTTGAAGGGAGTCTATGCCAACCAAAAAACCGAGCACGAAGCTAGTGAAAAAGAATTGTTGTTTGGTTGTGGCTGCTTCCTTGGAGGGTTGAGAACATAAGGAGCCAAGGAAGCTCTTATAAAGGTTTCAGGTCAAACCTCTAATGCTGATTGCTGAGAGAGGGTATTTAGTATTTACCAACTCTTTAGGGGATGAATGTGGATCCTTTGCATGCCATATCTATGTATGGAATGATTAGAATCAATTTTAAAATAGGTTGTTCAGCCTGATGCATTAGTCAATACCAAGTTAATGATGTAAGCTAGCTGATTAATAATCATAATCTCTAACATTACTGGGTTGTTGTTTAATGGAGAAAACTGGGGTAGAGTGATTGATATATGTTGCACTCAAGGTACAAGTTGTTACCAGAAGTAGAGTGTTGAAATGGGTTGTTTAATTTCACATTAAGTTGTAGCATTGTTGGATTAGAATTAGAAACTGACATCAACAATTGTAGTTAAAACATCACATTCAAGAGTTTGTTTATGCCAATCATGAGAACAGAATCTAGTAATAGCAATAATTCCCTTTAGAAAATGCTACAAAGCCAACTCTGACCAAATCAATAATAAGAAAATACCCCATGAATAGACTCAGTCAATTCGGTCGATGGTTCCTTGTTCGTTTCACACCAAGTAGTTAAACCCAGAAGTAGAGATTCATATGATTTCTAAGCAAGTTCGAATATTTTAATAGAAAACTGTCATCAAGCAATAGTGGAATTCATTAGTTTTCTTTTTGTGTGGCTCAGCCAATGCATTATTGTTACTCAGTTGCATGGAAAATCTGTTTGATGTAACCCCTATATCTTGATCAAGTGGATGTGGGTGTACTAAATAAATCATATATCTGATTAATCAATTTTTCCAGATATACCATCTTGCCATCATCATTTAAAGCTTAACTATCAGCTATCGTATATCGCATTTGTCAATAAGCTAAATTTGTAGCATAAGCACACAAAATCAAATGCCTAAACAATAGAATAAACCTACCCAGTTCAGCCAGGCTTGCTCCTGATTCTGATCTTGCTCTATGCACACAATTCAGACACACTTCAACCTCCCATGGCAATGCAGTAAATAGCTAAGCTGCCATACCAAAACTTCATAAATAGAGATTCAAAGCAAGTTCACGAAAGATTCCAAGTTCAAAATCCTCCCTCGACCTATCTTCGTTGCTCAGACCATTGGGCTAGCTTATAGGTTTATTGTATGCATGACTTACGGAGGACTTTTGTTACGTATCTTCCTTGCTTTTACATGATAATAATAAGTGAATGTTACGTAACAACCGTTGTAACACTAGTTATTCTCAATGTTATGATGGCAATTTTGTCATTCAAAAATGACATTTTCAACAGAACCACAGATAAATATAAACACCAAATCTAGAAACCAAGCAGAAGTAATCCTTAAAAAAAAGTAATTTACTGAATCTTAAAAAACAAATGATTGTATGAAATATGTTATTAATCTTTGAACTTTGTCAAAACAGGCCATCCACCATTCTCATAGTACAGTAATTTGGGTTTGACTTCCAGCTCAAATTCATTGATCTTGTCAATTCAGTGAGCTTAGCCTACATCATAGTCAGGATGATGAGCGAGGGAGGGAGTGTCCTTCATGACCTTTAACGTGTCTAAACACGACCTTCCAAACAAGTATAGCTGGTCCAGGTCGATCCAACAAGATACGGGCGTTTGGTTTATTTAGGGTTCATCTGTCACAGACCGGAAGCGCAGTGGTGAGAGTAGAATGCTTTGTGGGTCTGTCTTTGGGTGGTTTGCAGTGGAGCTCGGGGCTTACTCTACTTTGATGCGCCGCTAAGCTCTTGATTCCGGTTTTGATCAAACATGATTTTAGCATCATCTCATTGAAAGACCCGAAATCCTCTATTGTATATATGCAAGAGCTCAAGTACAAGACTCGAGTTTTCATACTAAAACATACGGAGATGCTAAAAAGCATGGAATAATAGTTATTTTCAAACTAGGCATTTTATATAAAACAAAGTCACATTACAACAGACCTTTAGGAGTCTACTCCATAAGAGCAGTTCATTACTATTTCTCCTTTGTTTATCCTTCTGTAAGCATCAAGAAAAGCTTCAAGTCGAGTTGTCAAGATGTTCGAGACTAGAGATGTTGTGAATAAAGGAGAGCTCGCCTCCTTTTATACCCTCTTCAGATGATTGAGACGTCTTCGAAAATTTTGATTGTCATTCATGATTTGCAAACACACAGCTACTAGGCCAGGCTAGTGTGGTAGTGTATGTGATGAGCGGTTATCCACCGTCTTGTCCAACTACCTCCTCTTGGACTGCCTTAGGGCATTTGAACTTCCTTCTTCTAGGTGATCCTTTTAGTACTTTTATTGGTCATCAACCTGCAATAGATTAAGCAAAAATACTAATTACAAGGGTGACTAACAAGTAAAATGGGATCCAAAACCACCATTTGGATGTGTCAATATAATCTCATCAACCAGTTGCCGTATCCGGAATCGATACTTGAAAATATCTTCATAAAACAACAGAGGTATAGCGAAGTAGTCAATAAATAGTTACTCGCGTCATTCGATTCCTGAAAAGGAATGCTCATTTCCTCTATATTGTACGACACGCCTCATCTACTACAATCTTCAACGTGTTAGATTGTACATCATGAATAAGTTGAACTTGGAGCAGGTTGTATAGACTACTGAGTTAAGGATTTTGTTGAAAGATAGTTGGTAATCATCGAATCCGAATCCGAAGATTACCAATCACTAAAATTTGAGAGCTCCACGATAGGGTTGACTCTATTGTAGAAAAGAAATATGGAGTACAAAAAGATGAAGGGATACCGTGTGTAGATGAGAAGGGGTGAGGTTCTATTTTATAGAAAAATTCTAATTTAAAA
>JAYMSU010000313.1:0-15229 GCA_036897765.1 Erodium chrysanthum | reverse complement strand
CCGTCATTGACGAGCACCTCATCCCCTCGTCCTCCGCCGGCGAGTCCACCGTTTTCTACTACAAAATGTGTGTTTCTATGAGATGCATGTGTTTGGGCATTTTTGAATTTCTATTATGTCTTTTAATAATCTACTTTCTCTCTTTTTGTGTGTGTGCAGGAAAGGGGATTATTACAGGTATTTAGCTGAGTTCAAGGCTGGTGATGAGAAGAAAGAGGCTGCTGATCACTCTCTTAAGGCATATCAGGTACTTATCTAATCTGCTTTAGCCTCATAATTTTGTCATCTGTTGTGAAGATTTTGAATTTTTAACGATGAATGGCTGACTACCCACTGTAGCATGTGGTTAGTCAAAATGTTTAGCCTTTGATAGTTTGTTACTAATTAACTGTGAATTTGCTTAGCTTAGATTGAGTTTGCTAAATATGTGCTTTGTTGTGTCTCTTAATGCATCATACCATCTGTTGGTTAGAATTCTCTGTCTTTATAGACGTATTTGCTATCCTCTCTACAGTATTAGCTGCATTTTATATATGTGATACATTTGTTAATCTAAGTATATTATGTGATCTCTCTTTGTGTTTCTCATTATTTCTTTGCTCAAGAACTAAGCATCATACTCAATGAGTCCAATATGGATTATCAGCGATTAAACTACTCTTAACCTAGGCAGCTTCTGGTTCTATATGCTTATGAGTCGCCTTTTTCTGCCCATGTGAACTTGACTGTAGAGCTTGTAAACCTAATATTTTTATTGATGTATTTGAAATGCGTTATCAGTATTGGGGTAAGCATATTACTTAACCATCTATTGGTGATCTGGATTTTAAAAAGATGCTTAAGTTTCTTATCTAGTACTAGTAGTATCAGTAATTGAAAACATCAGCTTTTCGTCCTGTTAAAGTCAGGGAAGGTTGTATAAGCAATTGGGTTTGAATACAAGCAGTATCGCATATTTGCAATTACTTAGAACTGATGAAATACTTGTGGATAAAACTTTCCTTTATATGCTCTACTTGTAATATAATACAAGGATGTATTCATACAGATTTGTTAAGAATCTCTTTAGCACGTATGATGACCACGCCAAGAGCAATTTAGTTGATAATGATGGTGTTGGTAGACTCTTGTTTTTGTTGTGAATATTTGGAACAAATGGTTTAGCCTTATTAATGAACACTTAACACGACTATACTAGGGCATGATAAAACCTCCGAGTCACTCTCTTAGTTGACAGAGACGAGAATGAAATATATATTCTTGTTACATAGGATATTAGCTTTAAGTCTTTTCTTTGAGACTTCCATACCACGGGTGAGATCTTTTTTTTATGCTATGCTGATTCTGTACATTTTTGTCTTGTTCTTGTGCTTTAAAATAAAAATATTCCCCTATATACGCTACAAGCTAAAAAGACTGGAATGGTTATTTCGCTCACCACACTAACTTGCTTGTTGGTTTATGTAATCAATTTGCAGACTGCTTCAACTACTGCAGAGACTGCTTTCATACTTTGGCACTACAACCTTCCAGGTATAATTGTCTCTTGTTTTGTTATTTTAAATTTCTATTTTGTTAACTTTACTTTTAGTCATATAAGTGAATTGTTTTCTATAGACTCTATCTGCAGATATGTCGGAACTTCGTGGCAAGAAAAAGATGGATCATATATCTGGTCCTAAGCCTTATGGTGATCGTCTTGACGAGGTCAAAGGTTCAAAAGCCCCACACATTGCTGTCTGGTTGAAGGTTCATGCTAAAACAGACAAAAACAAAAAATACTTGGTATGAAATTTCAAATGTTAATAGAAAAATCATTTCATTTATTTGTTTATGAAATTTAATCTTATGTTTTGAAAATTATGAAGGAGCCTGTGCAAAACTTTTTAGATGTGCTTGACAAACCATGTGATCCGGTAACATCACCAACCGCAGAGATTGATGCATCAGCTATGGAGCCCTACACATTACAAGAAGAGATCCATACTTTTGAGAAATTGTATGGAAAGAGAAAGGGTGCAAATCCAGTGGGGTTTGGTTCGCTAATTCAACGTCCGAAAAAGAAACAAGTTCCAGCATCTTCCAACCTAAATCAAGATGCTACAAATCAAGAAATGGCTAAGCTGAAATCCACTGTTCAGTCTCTCCAAGACACCCTTGCCTTGGTACTCTCTCGCATGTCCCCTGAACTTTGTGCTGATATATCTATGCCGAACCAGTCATCTCCTTCCTCTGTTTAACCGTAAATTGGTGAACTTTTTGTGTTAGTCATAGCCAAAGGAATTAGTCAGATTGGGCTATTTTGTGTTACCCAAATCTATTAGTTAGATGGGTTAACTATTTTGTGTAACCAAATCTTTTAGGTAGATTGGTACACATTTTGTATTAAGATGTTTGACACTTGATGTTGTTTAATATTATATATCGGATTATTATAAAGATTAGCACTAAGTTCAATCTTTATTGTTTTAATTACTAATGTGAAAATAATATATTATATATATGATTTTTTTTCCCCAAAAATAGTCATGGATAATTTATTAGCCAAATTCGTGACTTTTATTAATAACAATGGATTTTATTTGTACGTGACTATTAATTATAACCATGTATACCAGAAGATCGTGACTATTATTATAGCCACAAACATCATATGTCTGTCACCATTATTATAGTCGCGAACAGGTTTGTCCGTAACTATTATTATAGCCACTAACAGTTTTGTCCGTAACTATTATTATAGCCACACATAATATACGTCCGTGACTGTTATTATAGTCACGGATTTTTTTTGCTCGTGACCATTATTATAGTCACGTACTTATGAAAGTACGTCACTGTTTTATTTATAGTGACGTTCTATAATTACTGTACGTGACTATAAAGTTGCTCGTGACTATACATTCTTAGGTACGTGACTACTAAATAATAGTGACCAGGATAAGGGCACGGACATTATAGTCACGTACTGTCCGTGACTATTTTATATAGCCACGTACTATCTACATTTAGTCACGGACTTTAGGTACGTGGCTACAGACATATTTTCTGGTAGTGAATTGTAGTTTTATCTTCATTTCCTGTACAGTTTTATCTTCATATCATTTGAACTCCCACCCCTTAACAGTTATGAATCTTATCTATACATTTGACTTCGCCAATCAATCTCAGTATCTATCATAACCACTCTCTCCAACACCCACCAATTTCACAGAATTTTCAGTGGCTACTTCTCTTTTCTTGAATGAAGACTTCGTTCATTCTGTTCCATTCATTCAGCCATCAAAGAAGCAACACCAATTTAGTCAATCGGTTCTTACTGGTTCAATGCCAATAGGGAGTTCAAATCACATTCTTCAACTCTGTGATCAATATGGAGTTCAAATATTATTATGCAAGAGACAAATCAAATGAGGTTACTTACGGGTGGTTGTCGATCCGGATCCAAATGATCTCGCGGTTACCATAAACGACGTGCGGGGGCACGTGGCTGGGTAGGCTTGTAGGTTATGCGCTTGACAAATTGGGGTTGCGTGGTTGAAGATATTAGGAAAGCCAAGGTCAGTGTAAAAGCTTCTCTCATATTCTAACAGATGTATGTTTTATTCGTGGATGTGTAGACATTGTAACAGGGTGTATGTATGATTTTTTTTATTGTTATTATATTGAGATTGAATGTTTCTAATTATACATCATGAGGAGGATTTAGACTTTGCTTGTGATAGAATTTCAATATTTTCTATAAGATAAGGGAGTTAGGAGGTAGATATTGGAGTCAAATTAAGAAGCCTTGAAAGATATAAGGTACTCACCAATTCTGTTAATTATTGAAGTTTGTATGTGTTTCATATATATTTAATTCCGGGAAGAGATGAAACTAACCCACCTTATTTGTTTTTGGTTTTACCATATATGTGATGTGTTAGTCTTGGTTTATCATTAAAGAAGTGGGTTTGTCATTCTCATTCTTATTTTGATACTGCTCTCATATATCTTCATTTGAAACTAATTCTGAATTTACATAATTTCAAGTGGTTTTGCTTTTGATCCATACACATAGATAGATTGCTTTGTTCTCCCCTGTAATATAAGCTTAGTCTATTTCCTTAACTTCTATCAAACATCAAGTTGTCTTATTTAGTGTTAGCTTAGTATACCTCCTTAACTTCTATCAAACATCAAGCTGTCTTACAAGGACATGGTAGTGATTGACATTGTGTATGGAGTTGGTGGGGAGAAGACAGTACAGCTTTGATGAACATTTTGACAATCTAGAAGTAGGTTGGCTACTTAAGTGTGACCCGAATTAACGGCTTTGGCTCCTTGTATTGGGTGCTTCCTTAGAATTGGCTCAAATTCAAGAACCTCAATATTGAAATTGACACGAATCCAAACAAAGTGTATGTATCATAATCAAAAGTAATTGTGAGATTCGTAATGGTGTGAACGGGACCGGCTACGGGCATTGAGAGTCCAACAACATATAACTCCGTATTCTTTATCCATAAAAAAGACACATTTAAAAGAAGATACAAAAGAGTCTAAGAGCATTTCAATAAAGCTAAAATTAGTTAATAATATATTTTTTTGTTATTTGGATATAAGTATCAACCACAACATCAAGTTTAGATTCTTTGTTCTCAAAGTAAGCTTCATCAAACTTCAATCATTCAAGTAGCCAGTCCTTTGACTTAACATGTCTATTAAACACTTGCCTCAAAATTTAACATTACGATGGTTCTGTAAACATATCAACAATATTTTTAAACACAACATAATATTACTATCGCGCGAAGCGCGATGATCTTTCCTAGTGTTTGATATTATTAGAACAATCAGAGATGTTACATCAAGAATGTCATAACTCTGGTGTCATCCAAAAATAGTCAGAATCAGAGCAGCTAGATCGAAAAGGAGATATGGATCAAGTTTTAACACTTCATTTAAATGGGTGATTGTGATCTTCCAATGCACATGTTTGCTTTGCTTCCGTAAATGAAAGTATATGTGACGAATAGGTTTCGAACAAGTGGTACCAAACCATGAACATAAAGCAATGGAAAATTTGTTCCTTAAATCGTAAAGACAAAACCTTGTATTTCTCAGCCACGATCCCACTGCTAGTGCCTCGTTTCTGTGAAACCACAAAGACCCATTTGCATTTTCCCAGTTCATCTCTCAGATTCTCGGTTCCCATTTGTGAGCCTGGTGACGACGAGAGCTTGAATCGACCATTTTTCTGCAAGCTCTTGTGATTTGCAACAATGGGTGTTTGTGCTGCTCCTGCTTCACTTTGGGGCTTCCACTTTCTTGCCTGCGAGTAAGTGGCTGCTTTCTTTGGGTTTTCGTTTTTGATCTTCTGTATCTTACTGCTTTCATTTCTGGGTCTCATTGATCTTGCAGAGTTCGTTGGTGGGTTTTTCTCAAATACTCTGATGAAATTGCTGTGCTTGCTCAACGCCACCACCAAAACAGGCTTGATTTCAATTATTCTTCTTTCTAATTTCTTGAGTTCCTGTATTGACTTTTCCATGAAATGGGTCTCATTCTTTATGGAGAAATCTAAATTTGATATAATAATTACTGGATTTTGAACATTGTTGCTGCTTGGTGATGGTCTGCTTTGAATTGTATCCCTATGTGTATATAAACTTTTGAAAGGGGGCAACATTTCTTATCAATTTTTTTTGTCATAAAATGAAAATTAATATTTTTATACATGAGAGCACAGCCATTTCATCAGAGCATTTGAGAAAAAGTAATGTAGAAAGTCATTAGTATACATATTAGTGTTGAGAGTCATTTTTTGAGTTGTTGCTCTAATCATGCTCTTTACATTTAAGCTACGCACATCATTTTCGTACTATATTTTATATTTTGAATAAAAGACTTGTAATGTGCAATAATGAGAGAGAATTGAGTGAAAATAATATGAGAAAATGTAGGGAGCTCTATCCGTGTAAGAAGGAAGAATATTGAAATCAATGTAGGGAGTGCCATTAGAGTAGTTTTATTTAGAATTTTGACGGCCTAGATAACTTTTTAGCTAATGTAGGGAGTGCATTAGAGATGCCCTAATACTTCACAAAACTATTATCAACACTAGACCGTCATTCAACCTGATTATAAGGTGGTTAAATGATATCTACGAGACACCATTTTTTTGAAACGATCCAAAACTGCACAGACAATGATGCCCTTCATTCCCGATATATGCTACTAAACCCTCACACAACCATTCGTTTTGATCCACCCCTGTGTGTAATGTAAAGTACATCTATTACTTAAGTGTATGACACAAGGGGAATGGAGTACGGTACTCCATATACTTTCTTCTGCTGTCTGTATTCCTGTATGTGTGGGAAAACAAATATGTTTAAACCTTTTCTGTTTGGTTTGAAAGATGAGATACGGAAAAGTGTTATTAACACTTGAAATATAAAACCATACTTGTGATGCATCTTTGGTTAGAATGAATAATAGATAATACTATTACGGCCTTGTTCCTCAAAAAGTCTTGAAGTGTTATGTACTGCTGAAGTTTCATTACCCCCTCTCTCTGCTTACTTGCTTTTTGGAGATTATGATTTTGGCTACTCTAAGACTGTGCCACCGGACTTGCTTTTCCCCACCTAAGGCCACAAATTCAACTGTATATTCCTCCCAATAATCCAAGACTGTGCTATTCCAAATGAAGAAAATAAAATGGACAGGTCAGATATAGACTCACATACCAAGTATGTGATGGATAGTTAAGATATAGATTCACACATATTTGATAATAATAAAGTTCATCAAAGGTGGCTTTTTGCAGAAGAGAAAAATGTCAAAACATAAGTGGGTAGTGGTTATTTCTGGAGAGACTTTCTTCCTCCAACCACTTTGACCGCCAATCATTCACGAGTTGAAATCTCAAAGGCGTTGCTAAAAGAGAAGAAAGCTCAGAGGTTCTTGCTTCAACACTGATGTGTTGATCATATACAGAAAGAGTTCATGGCAACCATTGCTGTAGAAATGGTGCTTGAGAAACTGGCTTCCCTAGCAGCCGAAGAAGCTAGACTACTTGGTGGAGTCAACTCTGGGGTTCACCAACTGCGGGAGGATTTGGAAAGCATGAAGTCCTTCTTGCAAGATGCAGAATCAAGGACCGAGACCGATCAAGGATTGAAAACTTGGGTGAAGCAAGTGCGTGATGTGGCTTACCACGCTGAGGATGTTCTTGAGATGTTCTTGCCCTTAGCTCCACCTCGCGGCCATGGCTTCGTCCATTCTGTTCACAATTTCTATCACCATATCAAGCATCTAAAAGCAAGACACCAGCTGGCTGTCAAGATGAAGGACATCAAGATGCGGGTTAAGGCCATTTCAGAGAGAAGACTTGCCTTTTCTTTCAGCATAAACGGACTAGCAACAAGTTCGAATTCCATTGCTACCTTGCAAACAGGGCATGATCCTAGACGAACTTCTCTTTACATAGACGAATCCAATGTTGTGGGGCTTGAGAACCCGAAAAGGAAGCTCCTAGAATGGCTGGTTGAAGGTGAAAGGAAGCTCACAACCATCTCTGTGGTGGGGATGGGTGGGTTGGGCAAAACAACTCTGGTGAAGAAGGCTTTTGACAGTGAAGGTGTAAGGAGAAGCTTTGATTGCTATGCTTGGGTTACAGTCTCGAAATCATACACTGTAGTGGAGCTTTTGCGGGCTGCTGCACTGGACTTATGCAAGGCAGCACCTGAAGCAGGTCCTGAAGGTATAGAATCAATGTTTGACTTCCAATTAGTCCACTGGCTAAGGAGCTATCTGCAGCAGAAGAGGTATGTCATTGTTTTTGATGATACGTGGAGCATAGATGCTTGGGAAGCAGTCAAGTATGCCCTCCCTGATTGTAACTGTGGCAGCAGAGTAATGTTCACAACTCGTTTGCTTGACGTTGGAGAGTCAGTAGAAAGTGCTGGCCATGTCTCCCAGCTCCTGCCTCTTCCGGAGAAAGAGGCTTGGATCCTATTCTGTGCCAAGGCATTTCGAGGGAAGCATGAGGGTAGCTATCCGGAAGAGCTAGAGGCGGTGTCTCAAAGCATCTTGAAGAAATGTGAGGGGCTGCCTCTTGCCATTGTGGCAATAGGAGGCTTGCTGTCAAAGAAAAAGAGGGTTTTCTCGGAATGGAAGAAAGTCCGTGACACTCTTGCTGCTGAGATGAGAAGTGACTGCAAGCTCGGAGTTCTTCAAAGGATACTTCTACTGAGTTACCATGATTTGCCTTATAATCTGAAATCATGTTATTTGTATTTGAGTGTGTTCCCTGAAGATTACTTGATCAGCATGGGGAAGCTGGTTAAGTACTGGTTGGTGGAGGGGTTTGTGGAAGAGAAGCAGGGCCTGAGAAAGGAGGAGGTTGCAGAAGACTACTTCAATGAACTTGTTAACAGGAATCTGATACAGGTTGTGGAGTTGGATCATTTCGGGAGGGTCAGGACTTGCCGGTTGCACGATCTTCTGCGAGACATTGTCCAAATGAAATCAGGCCAAGAACAATTTGTTACTGTCTTGAATGAAAGAAGCGTGGTAAAGAGTCTGGAAGTTCGAAGAATTTCAGTATGTGAAAGCTGCGAGGACTCACTCTCAGAGGTGCATTTTCCCAATCTCAGATCATTTCTGTTCTTTAAATCAAAATCTTCAACAATCTTTGGTGGTGCGTTCTTCTCCCGCTTTAGATTGCTCAAACTACTGGAGCTAGAGTTTGCACCTATCACCGTCTTCCCCTCTGAGGTTCTTGAGTTAGTGCATCTGAGATATCTATGTTTGAGGAGAACAAGTATCAAGGACATTCCGGACTCCATAAGGAGGCTTAAGCAGTTACAAGTTCTTGATCTGAAAAGAACAAATGTGACATCCCTTCCTACTGGGATCTTGCAACTAACACATCTCTGCCATCTCCTAGTCTACAGCTTCAGGTTCGAATCACGATTAATACTTGCTGAGACGTATGGCATGAAGGTTCCAACCAGAATAGGAAAGCTCACGAGTCTTGAGAAGTTGAGTTACGTTGAAGTGAATGGTGATGTTGAACTTGTGAGAGAGCTGGGAAAGCTAACTCAGCTAAGAAGGCTCGGAGTTCTTGAACTGAGTACAGAACATGGGAGGGATCTGTGCTGTTCTGTAGAGAGGATGAGACACCTTAATTCATTGTACTTGGTCTCCCAAGGCGCGAGGGAGCTCTTCCAGCTGGATTCTATGCAATCTCCTCCACAGTTTCTCCAACGTTTGTATCTCAAAGGCGGTTTGGAAACATTGCCTAACTGGATTGCCTCGCTGCATTACCTTGCCAAGCTGGTTCTTCAGCATTGTAACTTGAACACTGATCCGTTAAAGGCCCTCCAAGGAATGCCTAGCTTGGTGGTTCTGGAACTGCGTGAAGCTTACAATGGGGATGAGCTATGCTGCGAGGTGGGAGGGTATCCTAAGCTCAAGAAGGTCAGCTTCTATCAGATGGATAAGCTGAAGCATATCAAACTAGCCCAAGGATCCATGCCCGGGTTGCAGGAGCTGAAGATTGCAGCATGTCATGAGCTAGTAACATCCCCAGTTGGCATTGAAAGCCTTGTTAACCTTAAAGAGATGTTGCTGTTGGAGATGCCTAGGGGGTTCTGTACAAGGATGAAATCACCTGATGGCGAGGATTTATGGAAAGTCAAGCACATCCCCACGATCTTGCGATTCTACGAGAGTAGAGGAAGATGGGCTGTTGAAACTCTTTCAGATTCAAGCTCCCGAGGAGCCGAGGAATACCAAGATCTTCCCCTGACATGGTACTGATCAATCCTAAATGACCAATTTGGAGTAATTTTTGTTACTGTCTGTGTTGTTCATTTCCTTTAAATATGAGCACTGCAGTTAACAGAATGTGTGTGGCACAGGATGGGTTCTCTATTCAGAGAAAATGCTCCTTGGCCAAATGTGACCGCATGTGACTGAACCAAACTTGGCATCTCCAGATAGGTCTCTGCAGCACATTTCTGCATCTTAAGCACGCGGTTGAAGCCGATCATGTTTTTACTTGTTTGCTCATTTGATTATGATCCTCAAGTGCAATCAAATTATGTAGAATAAGGCGATTTGATTATGATCCTCAATTTGCTTATTTGTTTCAAATTATAGGACCCTTTTGAAAATCATTTCAACTGCATGTGTTGAGATATTGATATAACAAGGCCAAGTTGGAATTATGCAGAGGAAGGTCATTTCATTTTCAAAAACATTTCAAGTCCCACATTAATGTGACTCAATCCATATCTCATCATCTCTATCACACACGGATATGTATATATACACCAAACTGATATTCCTATTTTTCGGACAGTTTTTATTCAGACAAGCCACAAAGCTGTTTTAACATCATAATACACCTTCATGGCTTGCTAGGACTAGAAGCAACCTGTAACATGGCCATTTCAACATTTGGTTAGGATTTTATGACCATATATGAACGTGTGAAATAGTACTAATTGTTAATCACTTACCGGAAAAGAACAGCCACCAGGATCATCTCATCTCTTCTCTAAAACTTGTACCTTATATGAGATTGAAATCTCAGACTTGTTCATCTTCTTGCTGCAGAAGAGGAGCCTTTTCATCGCCCGTTTCCTTTATCCGCTCTCCCTCTTCTCTGATTTGTCCCCACATCATAGTATAGTACCCCGTTCCAATAACACATATTTCTACCACACTGCAAAGTCACACACAAAAACATCAATCAATGCCATCCATGTTCGATCGAATCTTGACTATGGAAGCCCTTGCGAGTGACGGGTTTACCTTCCATAATGTATAGTATTTCCAAAGAACCAGAGAGCAAAAATGGTTGCATACATAATCCCAAATGGCTTAAACATGGGGATGTAGAAAGGGCCCTTGGTGCGCATGCACCATACCTGAACTTTGGTCCGGATCATGCTTCCAAACACAGCCTATAATATAGATTAGAGAACATGTTATGCAAATGTTGTAACTGTAATAGGTTCCTGAGCTTGTTTTGTTTGCTTGCTTACAGTGACCAGTATGAGAAGAAGGTCCAAGTTGAGCTTCAACTTCCAAGCATTTGGGTCTCTCTCCAAGAATAAAGCCACCACTAGACACTGTAGTGTTCCAATCATGCTATAGAAAGACACAATTCTCATCACTTCTGGGTATTTCTTCACTGTATCAGACTGAGATAATAAACCACCAAACACACCAAATGAGTCCCAAAAGCTCAAACTGATTGGTGATGATGTGATTTGTAGGTACAAGTACCTGGATGATGTTCCATATTGAGATGGAGAATGAGGCACATGCAAGCAAAATGCCACCAAGAACCCAATGATCTGTGGATGAGGAGAAGACTAGGAACTTGGTGATCAGGTGAGAGGAGGAGAGTGCAGTTTTCTCTATCACAGGACCTCTGTAGATGTTGACACCAAGTGCTCCTATGACTGATATGATGGAACCAACAATCTTGGTCTGGAAGCTGTAGCTTCTCCACCCAACTTTTGTCCTCCTGATCAAAACATAGGGTCATGATTGAGTTGTGTCTTCTCATGTTGTTGTATAATCAAATGAAGAAATTGAAAGAACCTGAGAATGATGGATAGTAGGAAAGAGAAAGTTGGGATGAGAAGGCCCATTGCACACACCATGTAAGGAGAGCTGTAGCTCAAGCCCACAAATGACAGGTTTTGGGCTATTGTTATCCTACAACAAAAACAACAGCAACCCATCATAAAGCTACTACATTACATGTAAAAGAAAAGCCCAAGCAAGCAAGCATCATCAATCATCAATCATGAGTAGAGTGTAGAGAGAAGAGATAGAGAGAGCAACCAACCCTGTTAAACCAAGGAAGAAGAAGCGCAAGAAGAGAGGAAGTGTGAAGATGGATTGCTCCTCTGATCTGAAACATCAATTAATATGATGCAAAGAAAGAATGAGGAAAAAGACATCATGGGATGGGAACAAGGTTGTGTTTACCTGTCTAGAATGGAAAAGAAAGCATAAGGAAGGAGAAGGAGAGAGCCAATGGCATTAGTATAGACAATGAACACAAAAGGGCTCATCCCATAAGTCATGGCTGTCTTTGCCAATATGGTCAACCCTATTGTGCATCCTTCCATCACCACCATCACTACAAATGGAACCACCATTCCATGTCCTCCAATTATCTCCATATATAAAAAACTCTTTTTCCTCTCTCTCTCTCTCTAGATCAGAAGAAGGAAGACCCTTTTGAGTGAGTAGTAATCACATATAATTCTCAAGGATAAACTCTGTCTGCAAGTTGTAGTGGTGATGGTATTTAAGGAGGAAGAAGAAATAGGTGGCCCATGGGACCAAATTAAGGAGGAGGAGGAGGAGAGAGAAGAGAAGCAACCCTTCAAGAGGTGGTGAAGCTACATTGTCATTGGGGACAGAGAAAAAGCTACTCGTTTTCTTTATTTTCTCTATTTAGGAACTTATCAGTGACGTCCCACTGATTTTCATTAAAATTACATTAGTGAGTGACATGCTACATGGACAAGGTATTGATTTGCATATATATGGTTAATTAACGTTAACCTTTTTGTTTCTCAGTTGTGTTTTCGTGGTGCAGCTTCATAACGGCCCTACCGCATCAGTGGACCAACCAGCAGGAGAAAGATTTGTATTCTTCATCCGGATTTCATTTCTGGAATTAACAAGGCTTTGGCTCTCTAAGCTATTTTATCCATTTCTCCAAGGTCATTACAAAGTCGGTAGCCATGCTAATTTGATATCTGTTGTTGATCAAATCGAGAATTCAAACACTCGATCAAATGATATGCTCAATATCATCGGCTGTTGGTCACTTAACCAAATAAGCTTATTTTGCCTAGAATCATTCCTATGCATCCATCTTGAAATTGTATGTCTTTTTCACGATCGAGTAGGAGGTAATTTTCAATTTGTAAGAAAGATAATCTTTCCGGTACATGTTTTGTTCATTCATAAATTTTGAACTCCAAACTCTAAGGAAAATCAAAGTCTTATTGCTTGTCAAAGGTACTTTGCTCCCTTATTCTAAACTGGGACATCAATTTTAGAATAATTTTATATTCGTAGACTAGTCCTAAATGCACAAAACAAGAAGTTTTATTTATCTAAACCAACCCAACCCAACCCATCACAACAAAACAAAACAATAAAAAATACATTCTAAACATAGAATGAGTATTAATTAAACTAAATTTAACAACAACTAGCTCAAAGAGAGCATAGAGGGCCAATTCGATTTCAGCAATAACAATAAAATAAAAAGAATAGTGCCAAATGAAAAAACAGAGGTTTGGCCGTAGACAACGTCACTTAAGTCTTGCGCCAGCCAAGATCATGGCCGGAGAGAACTCAGGCGGGAGATTGCAAGTTGGGTTTCTTGAGGCTTCTCAAGAATCGGAAGCTAGTCCTGTGGAAGCCGAGTTGAGTTCATATGAATCATACATAAACACAATTGTGTCTGGTAGTCAGAGTTCAACCTTCTCTATAAAAAAAACATATAATATGCAACATTGGTTTATTGACGGCTGTTAGGTCACACAATGGGATGTGGAAATGATGAGATGAGGAAGTTGAAATTGCAGAGGTCAAAAGAGTGTATTTATAGGAAAGAAAGAGTCCAAGTCTAACCTCCTACCAGCTCCAGCACATATTTGATATTCCCATAGCTGTGCTGACAGATTCAAGAATCCACCCAGTGTCCATCCTAAGATTCTGGCATAGCAACCTGCATCAAGGCGTAGCAACAGAGTTTAGTTTTATTGACTAGTCACAGTAATTATTATTTTTTGAAAGAATTGTCACAGTAATTAATTGCAAACATTCTGATATATTGTAATCGTGCTATCATGTCTATGACTTCACACTGCACACACACACCAACATGTTTGTGCCCATCACATACTTTTCATTCATAGACTTCTTCTTCTTCCTCTTCCTCCCTCCAGAGGACAATTAAATGAACATCCTGAAGCCGACTTTAGACGGTTCAATATCATTAACAAACAGAAATGTCAATGCATTGACACAAGGATACACTAAAAAGAATTCAAAAAATGTCACACCAGATATAGATATGCATCTTTGACTCGAATGGATCAAGTTTAAGCCGCCTTCTCCAGCACAGAGGCGCTGCCTAAAACTAGATGTCCCCTCCAGCACGCAGGCGTTGTCTGATAGTAGGGACTTGTATCCTCTCTGTGCAACATTGACCCTTTGCAAGCATGCTTAGTTATATCAATTGATCCATCATGTCTCTTCATCTTCAGATGACAATAGGAAGGGATTTCAAACAACTCTGAACGTGATTTGCAAACTCAAGCAGCATTTTCAATCCAACCAAACCTGAACCTGTAAAAATACAAATTCAATCATTTTGCAGCATACATGTCTGTTAAAAGCGGGGAACTTTAAATTGCATTGCTTCTTATTTAATTACCTCCTACGATTTATTAACAACTAATATTACTATATACATCAACTCAACTTGATTCAACCTGAACCCAGGCTGCAAATGCAATTACATGCAAGTGGCAGATCTTCAAAGTTTGACGAAAGAGATCCTAGAAAAGTTGTCTATAGAGAACGCCCAAGATTTTGACTATGTTCTTAACATTTCACATAAAAGTAACAATGATCCGATATAGGCCAATCCAGGGTGCATTTTTTGAAGTTCAATAACTATTATGCCGGACATAAGGGGGAAAACCATCAATGCAGTTTAAATAGTAAAAGTAGGCAGTCAGTATAACTAGCAAATGCACTATCCTTAGGCTATTTGCATGACATATAAACGTCATCCTGATATGAATCTAAAAAAAAAAGTTCTGGAAATAACAAGATGAACAGAATTACCCTTTTTATTATTTATGCTCACCATTGATTTATCCATGTTGCTCATACATGTTTTCAGTATTATTTTGCAAAAGAGGCTTCTTTTGTCCTCACTTCCTTCTTTGGCTTTTCCTCCACATCACATGGTGAAATCCACCAGCCATTACAGTTGCTCCAAGCAAACTGCATCAAGCTCAAAATCTACTGCTGATTGATAACGTTAGATCACAAAAATAAAGGAAAGCCAAGGTAGAAAATGACAAGTACCTCCTATTTAATACACTACCTTCCGTGATAAAAGTAGGGGAAACCTCATTTCACTACGGTCAACTTGACAAAAAAATCAATTCACTAC
>JAYMSU010000312.1:0-15241 GCA_036897765.1 Erodium chrysanthum | reverse complement strand
AACATTATTAATTTATAGAGGTTTTACTATATAATTATTTGCATTTAACCCTTTATTCTATATGTACACACATAATGATAATTAAAAAAATGTCTGAATATAAATTATGATGGGTGTTGAGAGGTATTCAAGGGATAGTTAAATGTTAGCTCAGAGTTACTTTTTTTAGTTTATACATTCTTCATATTTCTTACTTTTACAGAAAAAATATTATAGAGGTACCCCTCTTCTGACCTTCAGGTTAATCACAATAGATGGATCTGTATTATAAGGGCTTCAATCCAAATAAAAGTAGATATATAAAAAATCCAAACTTGCCACCAAAAATAAAACAAAACTGAGTAAAGCATCTGAAACTTTCTTCACAAGTGCAAATGAATGAGTACAAATCCTAGTCACATCATGATCACCAAATTCAGAAGCTTAATTACTTCATTCAAATTGTAAGAGAGAGGAAATCACAAAACAAGGTGTTAGAGAACTGAAACTAACCTACAAATTCACTGTAATTCTTCTACATGACATATATACGAGTCCTTTCCGGTTTTGTGTCTTGTCTTGTCTTGCTAGCGTTTGTCTCTCTAAATTGTACAAGAAGGCCTATGGTTTCTGAAACTAAAACCTACAAGCAAAATACAACAAAAAGTTCCCTCAGAAGAAGTCATCAAATGCTCCCTCCTCGCCGTCCCTCTTACCCGTTCCTGCATAACCGCAGTGTCAAGAGAAGGAACCAAACATAAGCATCCTATGCAGACGGATCGAATCCATAGCTCAACCAAGCAATTTTCTCATCCAATTTTCTTTTTCTGGTATGTCATGTTCTTATAAGCGTTTTTTTAAGAACTAGTTTCATGGGCAGGGCTAGATGGACCTGAAATATCTACTCCCGTGATATCCTGGACCATCACCTGGAGAGCGTCCGAACTGAGGGTAGAGATGTTTACTGCAGTAGGAGCTTGACCCGAAGAAGTGACATCTGAGTCAGCAGATGAGTCTTCTGAGTTATTGGAAGTAGCATCCACCTTGTCATCTTTTGCAATTTGTCCTGAAGTTGAACTTGAGTTTGATGAAGTACGCAAGATAGTCTTCAACTCTGAGAATTGATCCGACATAGAATATATCATCCTGAGAAGCACTAAATCAGATATGGTATCAGTTAAGTAATATGTGGGACCTTCTGTAAAGTGTAAGCAATAACTAAAGCATTTTTCAACGCATTTATCATGCCAATCAAGGAACTTGCTCCTAAAACTTATCTTAGGTAGGTCTAGGAGAGCTAACATACTACAGATTCGATATGTTCTAGGATCATAAACTAATCTGTTTCGCTTTACTAAAAGCAAATTATTTTATCCCCCGTCCTAAAATAAGTTTCCATTTTCCCTTTAGATAAGTTAGTCATGCACTAGAACCTGAGTTTGTTACAAGTTACAACAATAACATATAAGGGTAAATGGTAGAAAATCTGACACAAACTAACTTATCCTCTATCTTCATTGTGGTGGCAGAGGGAGTATTTTAGTAGAAGCACACAAATGATGGTTTCAGCATGTAAGATGCAAAAGCAATCAAAAGAAAGTCAAATCAATGGCACAGAGTTACATATGAAGACTACCTTTTCAAAGAGACCTGCAGTTTCTTAACTCGTTTTTCAGTTTCCTTTAACTTTTTGCGTCTTTTCTCACTTGTTTCGTGAGCTTCTGCATATTTTCGCTCTAACCCATCAGCTCTTTGCCTCTCCTCGTCCAACAAGGCCTGTTGAACACATTAAGTTAAATGTAAATGGACTAAGGTGACTGAAATTCTAAGCTATAAATGGGAACTCAATGAAGAATATTGAAATGACTCATTTGTTTCTACAAGTGAACTTTCCCCCGGTGATACTGATATGGCAAACACCCCATTATATAGAAACCAAATATGTATGGTCTAGAATCAGAATTACCTTCAAATTTCTATTTTCCGCTGTTAAAGATCTGATCTTGTCAACATCATCCATCGTCTTCTCTTCAAAAACAGGAGATGCCTCTTCAATCGCCTTCTCCACAGCTGCACATTCACTGTGAAGCAACAACGTATTTGCTTTCGCCTCCAGTTCATTGACCAACGGCGCATCCAGTTCCTTGACCAACGGCACATCCGTTTCAGGAACACTGTTTTCCTCCAACTCCATATTTTTTTCTTCTTCCTTTTCCGGTTCTGGAGGCTGAGCACATAATTATGAACAACAGTTAGAAATATAATGCCTCCAGTTAACAAGGTTATGTTGTCCTCTCTTACATTCTGTTTAAGGAACCTACCATACAAACACACCTGTCACTTAGCCCATTAGCATTATATTTCTTGAAAATTCTGTGCCTTATCTTAAAAATGTTAACTAACTAGCAAAATTCCACTTCCAACATGTTTCCCCATTCACCATTACATTTTTTTTTTGAGAAATCCGTTCACCATTACATAATGCTTCAACAACTATAATATTTCAATTAGAATGGAAAGTCTTCTTTTACCATCATACACATAATAAAATTATTCTTGTTAAGTTGTACAGGGTAGTACTGTTCAGATAAAGCCTCTGTACTTCTCAGAAACAACCAACTCTCACAATGTCATCTGTACCCATCATATATCTCACTATCATACTCTATCAGTGTCACTTTCAGGTTTCACACATAGGAAAAGAACAGGACAGTCTTTGCACGACTTATCAGAGGATAACCTTATGATGTGTGTCTGATAGAAACACAGTGATAACGTTGTAGTGGTAAAAGTTTAAAAAAAAACAGCAGGATAAAGTTGGAAAGTGCATAATAAGAAGAATTTAACAGCAGGAGTATATTAGTGCTTACCCAGGTTGAATACCGAAGCCCCTTTTGTCTCTTCCAACGACATTGCATAAAATGTGTTGCTCTCTGTAGGTTCTTATAGTAAGAAAAGGCAGTATAACCACGCCAATAGGCCTGTATATATTTTATAAAGTAATTATCATTAATAACTATCATTCTTGGGGAACTTGGAAAAGAATGAAACGAGTATTCACCTGTATGATTTTTGCTGCTCTTGATCGGGTTCTTATTCTTAATTCAACACGATCAGACATTCCCCGCAAGCCTGCCTGCAGAATAATTGCAGAAGTCTTCACATCCTCATAATTCCTTTTGGCCTGTAGTCTGCGGTAATTCTTCTGAATGTTGACACTGGCTTTCTCCCTCCTCATCTGCATACGCTTTTTGCGAGCCACTTTTCCTGAAGTCATGGGAAAATGCCAATATTAAAATAAGAAAAATTAAAACTATCAGCCAACTAAAGCTAAAGTCCCAGTGGAACAATTATAGACACAGTTTGAGAGGGTCAAATTGCAAATAAAACCTTCCAACCAAAGGAATCACCTGGAAATTCCGTTACTACTTTCTAATTATGTACTTACTCCACCACAAAATAAGTGCCTAGTTTGACCATTCAACTTTTTCAAGTTGTTATAACTAATTCATGGAAGGATGTGGTTGGTAATCCATGCTTAATTAACTAACTAAAATGGAAAAAAGACACTTAGTTTGGGACGGAGTAGTACATTTCTAGGTAGCAAGCTTCATATTTTTCTCTAGACTCACCTCTCCAATTTGTTTGCACAAGGATAGAAGCCTTCCGCATGAGAATGAACTGCTTCCGAGAAACATTAGTTTTAAATAGCCCCAGAATAATCTGTGCTGAGCTTCTAACTACTCTTGATTTCCTTGCATCTAACTCAGCCATCCCTGCAGGTCTCAAGAATACCTTTGTTTTACCCATCTGCAAAACCAGAAAGGGATCATATTTTTATAGCAACTTCATCAGTGTACTAAAAAGCTTCCTGTAGTATAGTAAATACAAGCTGTGATCTCCACATATTTATGTCAATACATTATACATCTGATTACCTGAACTACCAAAGATATTTTATCAAATCAGAGATTACAGCTGTATACTTAGGTTTTGTACAACAACTTTATTCTAAAGCAAAACTAGTTTTGGTATTACCCGATACCCTGAAATCTCCATATGGTCCAGAACGCATTTACACTTCACGGTTTCTTCAGAGCTGCTCACAGATGCAATTATGTCACATCAAAAGAGAGTTTCAACATAAGATCAGAGAAAGCCGACAAGAACTTGAGATACAAGTAAAAGATATTTATATTAATCATTTCCTTTAGTTTGTCTGGAATTTACCTCTCATCTACAATATCCTTTGCTAGAATAGCAAAGCGATTTAGGAATTCCTCAAAGGTCATTCGAGAAGGAAATCCACCACATTTGATTTTAATTGCCTCTAGAACACCCTACACAGAACAATCTGAATAATTTGCACAGACATCAAGTAATAATGGAAAAGGGTATAAAACAACATTTGACTTACACTAGAGCGTAGTTGTTGCAATACACTGAAATTCTCAAATATGCCAGGTTTTAACTCAGAATTTGGCTTCACACACCTAATGTAGTGAGGTTTTGTAGAATTAAGTGTATCCATCAATTGCTGTAGTTGTTGCTGCATCAATTAGGTCAGAAAAACAGGTTTTACCATTTCATAGTAGTATGGAATTGAATTGTTGATGATGTGTGGCATGGCTCAATTAAAAAAGTTAGCTTTTAGTAAATGTAATTTATGAGATAAAATCTACCATGTCGAAACATGAATGATGGCAGATAATATACCTTAAAACGGGAACCAATAGATGAGAACTTTGATGTTTTAGGCGCCTCCACAATTGGAGGGAAAAGGCCTGCTACAAAAGAACATTTGGAAGCACCCAACAAATCTTGATGTTCAGGAACAACATAGTCTTTGTTTTTGTCTAAAAATAGATCAGACTGATATCGAACCTGAAAAGATGTTCATTGAATGATGATGCTTAAGGCAATGGCAATCAACATTAGAAAGTAATAAATGTACAGTAAAGTACAGGAACAGTGCCTCACCTCTCCTGCATAATGAACAATGGTAAAATCTGAGCGTGCCAATTTTGGCCTGACGAAGCGCTTGTGTTTATTGAATGTTTGATAAAGCTTGTCTGCAAATGTTTCATGCGTTGACTTCGGAAACATACTGTAAAGAGAAAATGTTTGTGGAAATAAAAAAAGGCAAAGCCTTCAAAATAAAGGGCAAGTATGATGCACTTCCAAATTATATTGCAAGGAAAACAAAGGATAGATGAATAAAATGCAGCAAGGGAAGTGTCATCATACCATGCTTCATCAAGCAAGGAAATGATCCCACCAGGTTTCTGCAAAAGTACTATGTATTAGAGACCTGTGAAAGACAACTAATTCAGTAGATTGTGTACTAATAGTTGGAGTGATAGATAAACAATAAAGGAGTACACTGAAACAAGACCATGATATTGAATCTTCACAAGGCAATCAGATACTGTCCAGAATTGCGTCAAATATTGGCATTGCTTGCAAAAGATAATCACTTGCATTTCAGGAAACTAAACCAAGTAACATCAGTTGAGCAGACATTATTGTCCACATAAATAAACACTCACACCTTACAAGCTGAGATCTATTCCAGCAGAAGATAATAAGACAGATCTTCCATGCTAAAATGAACCACAGTAATGCCAATATATACATATTGCAGGCAATGTATTGTTCATTCAATAGTGTGGCTTAGAGAATTGAAACTTCAAGCTTAGCAAGCTAGATTCTTATTCATCTCAAAAGTCATTGTTCAGAACTTATTTGGTACTGTATCGGGGACAGGGATAGAAGCAAAAGGCTGCTGGATTTTTTTTATCAGCAAGGAGAAGTCTGCTGGATTTATTTCAGAATGGGTGGGGAGTGCTGGAACTCCTTACACGTGAGATCATTTGTGAAACAATTAGGAAACTGTTTTTTTAATGTATCCAACATATATACATACAAGTGCGAGTAAAAATGTCATATTCTAAAAACAGTTAGGGTTTGAATGGTATCACATTTGAATGCTACACATTATATAAGTCATCAACCAAAAAAAAACTTATTGGCCTTTGCAAGCAAGTGATTTTCTGATTGATCCTATATGGTATAATGCCCAAACCAGAGGCAAGTTTCAAATAAGGAACTTTACTAAGTTCATAACCACCGATCAGTTGGAAATATAAGTTCGATAAGCTCTAAAGACTAACATTGAACAAAATAAGGCAGGGGATCAGAACCTTCTCAATTAGATCCAGGACGTCTTTATTATCAACAAAATCTATGTAGCTCCAACTAATCTCCTCTTTTTTATACTCCTCTTGGTCCATCTTGAACACATGCTGAAATCCATATCAACACTCATTATATGATGAAAAAATAAGAGTAAAATTTGAACATGTAAAATATCACTAACCTCATACCTGGTTGAAATGTTGTTGCAGCTTTTCATTTGTGAAATTTATACAAAACTGCAAGACATACAAAATTTTGCAGTAAGGATAACAAAGTAAAATATAGAAATGACTAAACTAAACGTAAGGCCAGATATTACTGTACTCATCAATCTTACCAATAGTCTGTTAGTCTGATAGGATTACCAAGTTACTTCAACATATGAGATAAGGAAATCCACCCGTCGCAAGTTTGGGTGAAAGAAAAAGATTTGTGGTGATGGAACATTAGACCTTAACCATGCATGTAACTACTCTGTCACAGACACATGGTTATGTAATCAAGCATTACCTATTGTTTTGAAAGCTTTCAAAACCATAGATGTCAAGGACTCCAATGAGACATGTTGACTTAACATCTTGCCCGAGGGAGAGATTGATTTTATCCACCAACCTGGACATTCCAAAAAATAACACATCCTTCAAAGGATCCTTATCAATGGAATGAAATGTAACTTTGATATATATTGAATTACAAAAACCTGATAATAACACTTCATGATGCTAGCCTCTTACCAATTGAACAAGCGAGAATATACAGTCTTGGCCAAACCATCTCTACTAACTGTTGAACCAACAGGATCAAGACTTTTCTTGATATGTTCTCCTCGAGTGACCATAACACGATTAAGCAATGTATCTTCTAGAGGATCAAGTTCACACCTGGAAGAAAAGGATAAAATCAATACAAACTCGTATAGAAAAAAGTAAGAAAACGAAAACCATGTGTTAAGGTTCTGATCAGACATGAGAAGCTCTGCTGTCATTTTCAGATGAAATTTGGATTTTTCATCTTTTAAAACTGATGAATCAACTGCTTCATCCTTAGCAAAGTCAACGTTGCCAAGATGAAGAATTGCTGCAACGACTCTGAAAATTGCATCCTGAGAGAAAAAGATTGGTCATTCCCAGTTTCATTGCATAAAATGGTTTCGCATTTGCAACAAATGTTAAGATACACAGTAAAGGGGAGACCTGATCTTGCTCACTTATTCCAACAATCTCCATAGCTCTTCTGGTGGCCAGATATTCACTAGCCTCATTTACACCAACCAGTTGATAGCAATTAGATTGGTTAAGGTAGTGAAATGAGTTAGGATTTCCTAACTTATATTTCTCAATAACCTGGTAGACATAAACTTATAAGCTATTTGTCATAACTAACTTTTCATTGAAACTTAACAAAGAGATATGCACCAAAATAAGTCATCGAGCTAAGATGGTTACCTCTGGCGGTGCCGCGCAAACAAGATAAAAACAATGATAGTTGCGCTCAGGATCTGAGATTTGGCAAACACGAGATTTCTCTAGAAGATAAGTTCTGACGGCTGCCCCCGATATTTTTCCATCCTTGTCAAATTGAATCTCAACAAATTTTCCAAAGCGGCTATGTCAACATATTCAAAAAGATTGTTAGGTGTGTGAATATGGAAGCAGGATTCAATGCTTGACGCATGTAAATTAAAGTTTATGGTTCAGTCACGAATTAAATGCAAAATAAAGATAATTAACAATTATAGTACCACACAATGTCAAGGGAGGCTCAAAACCTTTACCTGGAGTTGTTATTTCTAACAGTTTTTGCATTGCCAAATGCTTCAAGAACTGGATTTGACTGCATAAGAAATGGTATAAAAGCTTCAGGTGGGTTTATGTAATAACTGGAAAAAAAAACAACTGCAGGAGGGAATTAGGTATCTTTCTGACATCATTTGTTATAATTAACCATTATTCTAAACTTCACCTAATCCTAAAATATTGTCTTGTTCAGACAATACCTGATCCTGTTTTCAGGAATACAACTAAGACCTAGGAGCTCCTGAACTTCAATCAACTGCATTATCCTTGAAGGTCTACAGCACTTTACAACCTGAGCCTATGTAAGCTTTCTGGTAATTAGTAACTGGAAATTCTAGAAGATTATAAGAAAATCATATCATCAAATGTTTTTTATTTCCTCATCTCAATCCTTCTTGTCCTTGTATGACACGTCAGAACAATATTCTAGAGAACAGAACTTCTATTCAACCTATTGCCCCTCATTATCCCTTAACTTTGGGGCCTGATTCCTATAAAAAAAAAAAAGAGGATGCCTCCAATGATGCCAATCCGTGGTATTGTACATGAATCCCACTAGCTGTTTTGCATAGTATGGTATGGCCCTCAATGTATCATAATTTAGGTAAATTTTCTTTTATGGGAGTTCAAGAATATACTGTGAGTTTGAATCACAATAAATAGGTATACTAAAACTGTTATGGTACCAATCCCCTCACATAACATGTCGTGGCTGGCTGTAAAGCTGACGAGTTTATTCTATTGCAAAGTAGGATTCTACAATTTTAGAAAGAAAAAAAACAAACATTCATCAATTTTCCAATTATATTGCTTGTTTAGTTTTGTAATTAGATGTGCATGAATTGTTGGAAGCAATAGACTACCCTTCTGTTTTCTCTAGGTGATATAGTTTGATGGTATTATCTTGGGAAAATGAATATAGAAACAATAGGAGTGGGAATGCCAACTAAAATTACATCAATGGACTTTCTCACAAGTATAACACACAACTTCTGGGATAAGTATATGTCACATACCAAGGACGCTTGCATTGATTTCCTTTTGTTGTTTAGGCTCTAGTATCAGTTTGATAAACATAAAATAAAATAATATAATTTCATGGTTAACAAATTTGATATCATTGCACCTGAAGTTTCTATTCACGTCATCTATACCATGTTTTCATCTTAAATGATGGGAACTTCAAGCCTCAAATACTTCTGACCAAAACCGTAAACCTCCCCGTATTGTAGAAAAACAGCTAGTGTAAAAACTAAAATATCATTGGGAGTAGTAATGTTTTTTCTCTTTTTTTTTTTCTCTTTTGTTTATAAGTTAGATACTATCCAGCTTACTTCTAGAACTTTCTGTTCAACAGTCCGTCCTTCGGAAGAGGCGCGATTGCCACCCAAATAAGCAAGGTAGCGCATAAGCATTTTGGTAGTTTCAGTCTTACCAGCTCCGCTCTCTCCACTGACCAAAATAGAGTTGCTCTTTTTCTCATTAATCATAGCCCTGGTTGAAACTCAAGTCATTTAGTATGCACAAAAGCAATAGTTAGTTTGTAAAACAAGTATATGATCACCTATATGCAGCCTCAGCAATTGCATAAACATGAGGGCTTACTTCTGTCAATGATTTTCCCTTGTATTGTCCCATTAATTGGTCATCATACAAATGTGAGAGCCTTTGGAATGGATTGACAGCAATAAGAATGTTTCCAGTATAAGTCTGCCATGGTGTCAAAAATATTAAAACAGGGGTGCACATAACAGCATCAAGCAATTGTGTTCTCTCACAAGAGTAAACATTAACTGATTGAAGACTGAAGAAGAGGCTGATATTACATAGATTTCGTTGAGTTCATATCTTTCTGCTAAATTATGCATGATTCCAGGCTCGTGCAAATATAATAGCCTAGTCATGTCCTCGACTCCATGAGAAGGAGCGGATGCATCTTTTAGATATAGTTTTGACAACTTTGCAGTCAGCTGGAAATATAAAATTAAGAAAACATCAAAGATGGAAAATAAAATTACGAAATTAAAATAAACACAAACTTGATTCATGGAACTCAAAATTTGACATAAAAAAAATAGGAGTCTGATTTTTCAAGAATGAGATAATCATAATATATAAAAGCCTCTTAGGAGTCAGTCATCTAAAGATCTGCTACCAGGTGGAACCAGCCTTTCATCCAGGTTGGGGGTATTAGCATAAAGGTAAGATCATTATGCAGCCCAACAATTGGATTGTAGTGACATGAAGGTAACATTCCCAAAAGAAATACGAGCATGAGAAAGTGCATCCTTTCAATCAGTGCAAAATTTTAAAATAAAAGGAAGAATCAAAGAAGGAATATGATTTATTGCAAGATACTAACAAGGGTAGACCAAAAACTCTTATGAAAATGATGCCTTAAAATTTTAAGCAGCTATGATGACAGTCAGACACCGTATTTTTTTCCTTCTAGTAACAAGGATAGGTGTGCAAATTTGCACATGACAATAATTCATACACGAGAAGAAAATGCCATTACCCAGCAGAAGAAAAAAAACTGAACAAAAATGAAATCTCTTTGTAATGAAAGAATGTAATTGGTATATTGAAACTCAGTTTACCGTCTTTCCGTTAGTGGTTTCTATGTTAGCGTCCTCTCCTTTAATTTCTACTACCATTCCGTCAATCCAAGCTACTTCTGGATCTTGAACCCATACGTCACAGCCAACATCAATACTGTCTGTGCCTTGCTGCGGTTAAATATAATGATAGTTGTATGGATCAGAGTATTGAAAACTGTATTACACATCTAAAAGAAAGAAAGGAAAGGAACAAAAAACGGTAGCTCCTGTCAGCAAGAAAATAAAGACATGTGCTCAGCTTGGCACTCATGTTCAATTAATTAAAAGCTATGAGAATGATTCATAGTTTAGTTCCCAATTTTGCACGGCACAAACACTACATCAGTGTCTAAAATACAAAACAATATCCAGTTATCTACTGATACCGATTGTTGGAGGAATTATATATGTTTAAACTAATATACTACGACAATATCAAAAATGTCTAAAGATCAGTTAAAACATCTAGGACATTAATTTCTTTTACATGCATCATCAAATTATGAATTGTTTTTGTTTTTACCAATTAGTCAGATGTGATGTGTTAGAGGGCATTTAAACTACTCGTGTGACATAAATGCTGAGCATACACATTCTACTCAATTTAACTTCAAACAATCTGGGTTCAGCTACATGAATCATTTTGGGGCATTCATTTCTCTTAAGACCCAAGTAGTCACATTCTTTTACCATATTTGTATGTGCATTATGCAAAGTCCCTAGATCATTTCACATTTACAATTGAACTAAAATATGCTTTGTTCATAACACACTCCAAAATCTTTTTCTCTTTTCTCAAACTCATAGTAATATCTCCACGTCTATATTTTTAAATGTCCATCTCATACTTATATTCTGACAATCACATCGAGAACTAGCTAGGGTTTGTTCTAGAAATGAAATCAAACACAATGTGAGCAAAACATAGATGATTAACATGTAAATAGCTGACTTACCATTCTAGCTCTCAATTGGTTGCCGAATCACATAAACTGGCAGCAACTTCTGCACCCAATGTTGAGCCTAATTTGCGCTAATTCTCATCAGCGGTGCAATTAGTGAACAGAACCGCCGGCGTCAACTTCCCGAGAAGATGAAATGCAGGAAATTTGTCAATAATTTGGGACAATGGAGACGGCGAAAAAAATCTGAAGAAAAAATGTGTCGTTTTCTTCTTCTCCGTTTCGGTGCGATTTTGGCGTGGTTATGAGATGTGTGGGCGTCATTCTTCGGACACGCTTCGATTTCGCCATGTTTGTAGAGATTTGTGTGGCCCTCCCTCTCTGTAAATCTCTTCAGTCGTTATTGGCTGAGCAAGAGAAAGGCATTGTCATTTCTGACGGCGTTATACTTAAAATGTTGTTGATTTAGTATGGTCGGATTTGCACATTTCAATGTTGAAAATATGTTATAAAAAAAAATTCAGGACATATGGTAGTACTACTGGGCCAATGGCTAAAACAAGTAGATTCGAACCAGAGCGGTTAAGAGAGCACACAATTTTTTTTAGCACCGAACAAACCCTGACAGATCATATCGTTTAACTTATTTCTTCTTTTAGACGTACGCACATTAAAAAAATGATTTTAAAGTGATGATTTTTTAATGTTTATCAGTCCTTATGTTCATATATTAACATATTTTGATTACTTAATTATACATGTGCTTGTTAATTTATCATAAAGGTGCCTATGATCGCATCTCTAAAATAAAATAATAATGCTTACAGCTTTCAACAGACAAAAAAACAAGAACCTCTGCTCTGTTAAAGTGTCACGCGGGCTCACCTACTACGAGCTTTCATCAACTTGGTGCTAATTAATTAACATATAGACTATAGAGCACTAATTAATTATCCTAATCCTCATTAATCATCTCTTTTAAGCCTATAAATAGATTCAATACCAACCTTGTAATAAGCCAACAATTTTAGTGTTAAAAAAAAAAACAATTTTAGTATGGCTTCTTGTAAGGTTTTCATCTTCTTTGGTCTGGTTGCTCTTGCGTTTCTCATCCCATCCGAGGCTGCTTCTAAGGAGGCCGGTCCGAATGAAGGTGAGATTTATAGACTTTCTTTCAGGATGTGGTGTCGTGTCTCGTCTTTTTTTTTTTATCCGTTTTCTCGAGTCTCAAGAATGTTTGTTTAGAAGTCATTTTAAGATCGATTTGTTAGGAGGGACGCGTTCGGTTCGACCTCTTTGAGACGAAAGGGTTAACCTTATGTGATCTCTTGTAGTAGTGTTGGTTACCAATTCGGTGCCCGAAGCAATCATATATATATTTTTTTGTATCATAATTATGAAAGATAGATTTTTTTTATTAGGTTTGTTTTTCAATTTCATTATCCTTGGTGAGTTTTTTCTTGAATCGTGATATGGTAGGTTATTGGTTGATGATTTTTCGTTTTGTATCATAAATTTTAGTCCAATCTAACCATATTTCGTCGACAGAAACATTCACGTGTTTTCGTTCTATACTTTTCGTAACGACCCTTCAGTTTTTATGTTCGACCCGGGCCACTAAAATCTCCTAGAAAACCTACTTTCAAATATAAGAGGAACGTGTTCTGTTGAGCCTCCTTGAAACCAGAGGATTAATCTTATACATCAATACTATTTACTAGTTTCTCGTACAAAAATTTGAGTGTGCTCATTACATGAATGCAATGTTGTAAAAATCCCTCTTTAGTTCCTTACTAATCCCTCAATTCTTTAATTCTGATCTGATTAAAATAAATGAAAATTCGACCAATCTCCAATTAATCCCTGATTAATATTTTTGAGATCTTATTTGCCTCATTAACGTCTAACAATTTTTTACAACCGTGCCTGAATGTCATAGTTCCGACACAAGACCGAGTATCGCCGATCCTGATAGAGAGCGTTACGAAGGAAAGAAAACGCGGCATAGAGTCGACGCTCAAGGGGATCGTGGAAGTTATATTAAAGAACGGCGGCCCCAACGACCCGGCGAAGGTTTGGGGGTATATTAAAGCTTCCCAAACGTCATGGACGGACGAATTGCTGGACCGGTCGGAGGACAGTTACGAGACAGTGTCTCGGGGGCAATCCATTTCGTTGTCCCAATACATGATTGACGTGTCACCATCTGAGCCGTTGGTGATATTCGTGGCTTTGTTGGAATACGGCGCCGTATCGTATGACGACACCATCGCTCAGGGCACTGTGAAGTTCACTGTGCAATTGGGAACACAGAGTCATGACATATATGGAATGTTCGGACGAGTCAGAGTGCAGATTACTTTCTCGGAGTGGGACGATTAATCACAAGTATTATAAACTCTTTTAAGCTTACGAATATGTTGTTTTGGTGTGTTCGGTTTGATGTCTGTATCACCAACGTACTCTTGATTACTGATCGGTTGATATGTTTTTGAAATTGAATATGATGAGGATATCTTCGAATGAATTTGACTCTTTTTGTATAACAAATTATATCATTGTTGTTAATACAATCTGGTGTATCTGAATGAAACTTGATGAAATTATTTTCACTAATTATTTGTCAACATTTAATGGGTTAATTTATCATAGTAAATATATGAGAGTTAAACCATAAAGTATACTAATCTTTAGTTATTGTCAGAAAGATAAATTAGGCTGAAGAGTACACATAGCAACGTGTTTGACATTGGATAAAAATTGTCAACAAATTGTAGGCTCTGTTTCACGGGCCAATGTCTTCGGATATCCGATTTTCTGTTCACATAAAGAAATAAAACCTAGTTTTGGTTCCACAATATGTCGGACCAAAATTGATCACATTGGATTATGACCTCTCAAACTAACCAATAAATTGCTTTATTCATAATCCATGGTACAAAGGTCACAAAAATATCCAATAAATTAATCAAGGCTTTATATTCATAGATCACAAGGCCTTAAAAGACTTGTCCAAATATGAGAGCATAAAATACTCAACACATTTAGGTAATCAGATCCCCCTTAAAGTAAATAAATTTTATAAGCACGTACAAACCAAAAAGTATATATTCTACGTTTATTGATGGCCTCTGCTCCCTGTTTTGGAATTAACCATGCCCTGTTTTACATACTCTGAATAGGGTAAATTACAAAAACTATCCTATATAAACATGTTGTATCAAAAGATGATTCTTCTTTTTTTGTTTTTCATCAAGAACCCATAACGCTCTGAAAACAAAACAGCTGAAAATAATGGGCATGCCGTTCCACATGCTTGTAACTTGAACAAATGGTAGGCTTCAGAGAACTATAGGCCCATTAAAAAGTTACAAGATAAATGATTTTGAGGAATATCAACTGGTCTAACAATGTGGCAAGCCCAATTAAGGTCTGACGCTTATTGATCTTGTTTTTCTTTTTCTCATAGACTAAAGGAGGTGACTTCAAAATTTAGTTTCTCATTCACTCATTAAGACCTCGACAGACAGTGACGAGTTAGACTTTTTAATGAGGGAGGTACTATTAATTTTTTTTGGAATAATAAATAATGTAAGAGCTATATTAAAAAAAGGGTAATATGGCATAACATAAATTCTACTTACAATCAAATTCATATCAATCTTGTTGAAAGAAAATGTCACACATATTATATATCAACCATGAAGATATATATAATTAATTATTAGACGAACAAGATACTAACTGTAGCATTACAAACTCCAAA